>WEDG01003584.1:0-22375 GCA_017591395.1 Schistocephalus solidus | reverse complement strand
CAGTCCCAAAAATTATATACGTAACTTTTGTCATAAAAACATTTGCAGTGTGTTTCATCTCGCCACGTTGTGTACACAAACCACAGCTGTGAGGATAGTTTATTCTGTGCAGAACCATCGCAGAAAGGTTCGAATGAAGTTGGCTGCTGGACGAGGACACATCCAGCTGCCGCGTCTGCGACGTCTCTCCAGTGCGATCATCAGGGGCATCTAGCGAAGTCAGGTGTGAGTCAGCCTTGAAGATGATTAGTTGGTGTGGACAATCGTAATTGTCTTGGGCCAGGCTGCCAATATACATGAGTCTTGGTTTGTTGGTCTGTGTTTTATAACGGAATAAATGTTCCGCTCAACCGATAATTCAGTATTTTAAATTAGCGTCAACAGCAATGAAGGAAATGCAAGTGAAAGGAAACACTCAGGATCAAAATAAGCATATTTTTAAAGATAGGTAGAAATCTTACCATATACCGCGCCGCAGGAATATTGAGGTCAATCAATGGCAAGTTATTAAAGCGGGTAAAAACTATCTTATATCAATGAGAGTCAAGGAGAAATTGTGAGATGCCAGCCGACGTGGTAGGGTTTTATCAACGGACCTTTTTAATTTTTTTAGAGACTGTTACCACAGATACAGGAGAGCAGACGAATGGTTATTTGTTCAATATTAGAATGATTGAGAGTAAAGTTGATATTTTCATTTAAAGACTTTAACTCTCCAGAATCATATGGCATTGTGCTACGTGGGTTACTGAGACAACTGAGATTCCTCAACCACTTTACATATACAAAATTCTTAAAAACACAAAGGTAGTTTAGTCAAGCGAGCTTTACTTTTATAAGAAGGCCTAATGGACCTTGAACTGTCATGTTGTATTCGTTTACGGAATATTACGAAACGATGTCAAAGGAAAATGAGTCATTTTGTTGGAATTCTGTCATATGGTACCAAAACTGTATGAATTAAAACAGAAATACTAAACGTTATTGAAAAATGTCTTATTTTAACCGAAACACAATTCGACATTTTGAGTACGTAAGGAAAGCTAGGGTAATATAAGCTTTAGAAGTCAGAACAAAGAAGTTTGTCAGGAATTCTCAGGAAAACACGTTTTTTTCTATTAGGCGTGGTTAACCGATATCGCATAGTGGGGCAGAAAATGTTTGAACGCATACTATATCGAAGTTATTTTAAGTGGACAGTGGAGCTATGTTTTTAAGATAAACAATATATTAAGTGTTTAAATAAATGGAATAGTGAGGTCTTCGGTTCCAGTGATAAAGAAAAGTTAGATTGCAAAATCCTTAAAGTGTAACAGTGAAATCATTAACGTTGTTATATACGCTTCATTATAAAAAAAGAGTCCTAAAGGGCAAAAAACTTTGTTTACGACAGAAAGTCGAAAGATCGGGCTAGACAGCCTTCAGGTTTGGATATGAGTATATAAAATGACAAATATAATGTTGTTAACAGTATTTAAAAAACGCAGCATGCATATAAGAGCACTTAAATATATCAGCTTATTCGTGTATGAAAATAAGAACGACCTGGTGGACTTCAAGTTCACGAATCCATTTGTGGTTGCTGTTGCCAATGAACAGGGAACACCACTGTTCCTGGGTCACGTGTCCGACCCGAAGTAAACAAACATCGGCACGTGTATCCGCACACGGTATGCAGCGTTCTTGCGATTAAATGCGGGAACGTATTTAACTTATTGTCTTTTACATTTAATGCAAGCCCTACTTATTGAATAATTTATGCCGTTGCATCCGTGCTGCTCGAAAGGTAATCATATTACTTGGATTTTGGATGTTTAAACAGTGCAGAGGTAAAACCATTTTCTTCATAATCACGATTTTCAGACAAAAAATCGAAGTATGTCTGTGTGATTGATTTTCGTAAAATAAACAGTATTTACTCGCAGCATGAGTGCTTTTTGTTATCTGCCTTGTAGTGTGCCCCTGTCACACATGAGGGGAATTTGGTGGCACAGGTAGCCATATGTTTAACGCCGAATGAAAACGCATCACCTGGTAGCCTAGCGCCCCAACAGTCGGTGAAAAGTGCAACGGCCGAACGTAAAGTTTTCATACGTAATGAGCATTCTATTCGATGTCTTATATAGCTAGTCGCAAAGTGGACGAACGTCAGCACGTTTATCCGTCGCCCAGTATGCAGCGTTCTTGTGATTTATTATGGGAAGGAATTTTGCAAATGGTCGGTTTTATTTAATACAAGGCTTACTTATTGACTGCTTCATGCCGGTGCACCAGTGCTGCTCGAGAGCTCCTATTATTACTCGACGTCATTAAACTACTCGCCATTTAGGGTAACTATGCTTGTATGGCCGACAAAATAGGATACGGGAAGAGGAACAACCTGCCTGTTCGAGCATCGATTTCGACAAGGTCCACCGTATGCTCCATCCTAGCTTTGGAGATCCGTTGGGCAACCTCGTCATCGATTCTCGCGTTGTGCGACATCGTGCTTCATAGATAAGCGAAGGTTTCCACGTTTTTTAGTTGAGCACCGTTGACATTGATTCGGGGAGCATTTTATTCCGCGCTGACTGGCAGCTGGTGCATGACAACCGTTTGGGCTATGCTGATTGTTAATTCAAAATCGGTGCAGCTTGCTGTGAAGATGTCCATACTCCTTTGCATGTCCTTCTCCGTCACGGTGTTAAGGGCACACTCGTCCGCGAAGAGCAAGTCATGGACTGTAGTCGTAGACACACAGGTTGAAGCCTGCAAGCGCCAACTGTTGAGAAGGTGCTTGTCAGTTCTGTAGTCGATGCGAATCCCAGGCTGCTCATCACGGAAGGCGTCCATCAGCATAGCCGAGAACATGAAACTGAAAAGGGTGGGAGCCAATACGCAGCCCTGCTTCACTCCGTTGGTCTCTGCGAATGCTTCGGATACCATCCCGTTGTTAGTGACGCACGCTGTCATCGCGTCATGAAGCTGACGCACCATGTGCGTGAACCGCTCAGGACAGCCGAATTTCTGCATGACTTTTCACAGTCCGTCGCGATTCACCGTGTCAAGGCTTTTGTTAGATCCACGAAGATAGTTTATAGGTGAGTTTGCATCTCCTGGCACTTCTCTTGTAGCTAGCGGGCGGCGAAGATCATATTGGTTGTTTCGTGGTGTCGGCGGAAGTCACATTGGCTTTCCGGGAGCAGGCACTGCTCTAGGTGACCGTTCAGATGATTGAGACGGATACGGGAGCAGATCATCCTGGCGATGTTGAGCAATGAGATGCCCCTGTGATTATTACAGATTTTCCGGTTCTTATTACGTTTGAAGAGATGGACGATGGTTGTGTTTTTGAAATCCTCAGGAACTTGTCCCTGGTGCCACATCTCCTGGAAGAGTGTTGTGAGTTCTGTCGTCAGCCGGGGCCCACCGTGCTTGCAGACTTCCAGTGGGATCGCGTCAGACCCCGGTGATTTACCGCTGGAAATCTTCTGCAAGGCATGGATGGCGGCAGATCCAGGTCATTGTTCGTGTCCACTAGAGAGAGCTGGTCAATGGCAGCATCGAAAATGGCTGATGAGCAATTATGGACACTTCTGAAGTGCTCGGCCCAGCACTTCAGAATTTGTGATTTGTCTGTCAGCAGTGTTGTGCCGTCAAAGCTGAGCAGCGGTGCGGTCCCCTTGGTAAACGGGCCGTAGATTGCCTTGATGGATTTGAAAAAGTTTTTTCATTTTATGGCGTTCCGCATACCCCTGGATTTCCACAGCCGTTCGGTTCAACCAGGCATCCTGCATCTCCCGCAGCCGTTGATGTACAAGGCGCTGGCATCTGAAGAAGGTTGCTTTGGTGGTGTCAGTGCTAAGGTCCATGTAGGCTTTGTTTAGTCCTGTCTTCTCCACGAGTAAGTTGCTGATATCGGTTACATTGCCGTCAAACCAGTCCTGGTGCTGGTGGCGTGCGCGTCCGAGGACTTCGAGGGCGGTGGACTGGATGACATTTCGCAGTTGACCCCATCGTGTCTCCACGTTAGCATAATCAGCTGGAACATTTAGGTCCTCCAGTTTCTCGGTTATTTGGTTGCTGAAATCAAAACAGGAGCTGGCAAATTTAATAAAAGATTATTTAACATACATGGCGGCCTCTTACATTGGGGCCTTCGTCGGGGTTGCAGTCAGAGCCTCATCTGGGAGATGACAAGGCGGTCATCTGTCCAACCATCGGCATCGCAGATCGCCTAAGTTACCAGCACGTCCTGTCGATCTCCCCTCCGGACGAGAACATAGTCCAGCAGATTCCAGCGCCGCGACCGAGGGTGCATTCGCGAGGCCTTCTCCAGCGTCGGAAGGCGGAAGAAAGTGTTGGTCAGCAAGAGACGGTGTTCCGCAAACGTGCGCATAAGAAGGAGGCCGTTATCGTTACTGCTACCGAGACCGTGTGTCCCCAGTACTCCCTGCTAGGCAGTGGGGTCCGTCCCGACGCGGCCGTTGCAGTCACCAAGGATAAATAACTTGTCCTCTTTCGGCACAGTCGCCAGCAGGGCATGCAGGTCCTCGTAGAATTTGTCCTTCGCCGCATCAGAGCTCGTCATTGGGGGAGCATAGGCGCTGATGATCGAGGCGATCTCGTCTCCCCGAAGGGGCAGGTGGATGCTAATCAGGTCATCATTGATACTCTGTGGCAGATAGGGCAGACATCCCACGATGCCGTTCCGGATGGCAAAAGCAACACCAGCATCGTTGCGCTCTGCCTTTGGCCGGCGCTCTAGAAGAAGTTTTAGCCGGCACCCACATCCTCCAGCTGACCCTGCTTAGATAATCGGGTCTCGCTGAGAACAGCAAGCTCCACCTTGTAGCGCGCCAATTCCCGAGCGACGCGCGCCATCCTTCATTCAGGTCGGTGGCTCCTAGGATTTTCTTAAAGGGAACGAACATTCCAGGCTGCTAGTGTCAGTGAAAAAACCCGAGCAGCCTGGAGGGTATGGCGAGAAGATGGGGACGGGGGTATTGTTTTTGTTAGAGTTTTACGACCGCATATTTTGCGATCTGTAAGCCGCGGCTGGCTGCAGAAGATGTGATAACCAGCATTTGTTTAGGACACCTTTTCTATCCCCTTCCTCCGCCAGGAGCCAGCAGTGCTGTCCGTAAATAGGGCTGCTCGGATATCCCAAACGGCTGCCGAACTCCACTATGGGTCATGGTTTTGTTTTAGTGGGAGAACGACCCGTGTTAGCCTGGGCCACGTACGGGGTTGCCGTTGACCCCACCGTAGGACTTTTTGAGAGGGAGGAGGTGGGAAGTGTGGGAGTCAGACATACCAGGTGGGGAGGCACACACAACACCGGAGACTCTCACCTGGTTTAGCTCGCCGGGTATGACGGTTGCCCGGGGTGTGGCCGCTGGAAATAACCCAATTCAGAGGAGCCACAGGTGAGAGTTGGGTACCAGTTAGAGGCGGCCACAGGAGCATTCACCACCTGTACGAGACAAATGGAGCGACCAAATGCAAGCTGTGTGGTGCTGCCCCTAACAAGTACCCATACACCCCAGAGGAACAACCCACTGTACATAGGACTTTGAGTTAAATTCCAAAATGAAATGATGTGTAGGATAAATATGTAAAGTAAATATGATTAAGTTTAAGGTTAGGATTTTATTTTTACGTTAAGGCGAGAGTTAGGTTAGGATCATGATTATATTAGTGGTAAAGAATATTTTCATATTGACTATAGAGTTGAGGTTTGGTGAAGGGCTAGTTGAAAGATTCAGGTGAAAGTTTTTGTTTCTGTTAGCGAAATTGTTAGCATTAGGACACGGGTATCCTTGTCAAAAACATTTACCATGAGGCCACCTTTTTAAGTGGCTGTGTTGTTTCCTTTTCCCATGGCCTGTAAATGTGACCATATTTAGTGAGTATTTCCTCCAACTGCATAAAATGCTGCATAAAAGATCCTCATGTGATAAGGGTCTGGCAACTTGGTTCGGTGCCGTGATAGGCTTCTTTAATTCTAATCATGATTTATGAACCTTTCAGTTTGCAGGGCGTATCAGCTGCCGCGTAGTGTACACCTACCAAATATCACAGTATTTCGATGGAATTTCCCGGCTAACGTCGAAAGCCGCGCAAGCCGCTGAACCCAACCGTAGCAGCATCTGACTGACAGAAGAGAGAGAGAGGGAGAGAGAGAGAGAGAGAGAGAGAGAGAAGAGAAAGTAAGAACAACTCCGGGAATCGATCCTTACAGGATTTAAGTGCGTAACTCGCTAAAAAAAACTTGCTCAGACTTGAATATGAGATGCAGTGCTTTGAAAGATGGCTTACTAAATAAGACTGTGCTTTTTACTACGAATAATCAGAGTTAATTAATATATGGTACTTCTCCTCAAATTTTTTCAATTTCTCTGTAATTTAATGAAAGCCTGGCACATTGTACCGTAGACCAGCTGGTGTATGTTCGCGTAGACGGGCTGTTTAACCTTTTCAACCACTGAGTCAGAGGCTGCATGCGGTCGTCCTGAATCTCTTTTTACCGGCAAAGGTGGGTAAGTGAGGAGAAATTGCGGTAGATAATGCGCACGTCTGCTATAACAGTGAACTGTTTTACAAAGAAGTCACTGTGGACTGCCCATCATTCAGTTTCACACATGATTACTATCATGGTTCGCGATGGCAAAACTGCTGCAGACCTGCTAGGATCTTGGACGGCAGGTATTCCATCCCGCATCCTACTGTATTTTGAAATATAATGTCAACTTTAGAGTCTTCCAGTGAAGACGTATTATTTTCTTACGGAAAACTGAGCACATTGCCCGACGCATTAAATTATTCTCTGCTCAAAAGAGAACTCACATTTATGAAAAAATTGACTAGCCTAGAAAGCAGGCAGACAATTAAGTGAACTCTCTGTCGTTTATATGACTGGCAATATAGTACTTGGAATATGAACTTAGGAGGGATTCAACTGAACCATTTTTCTCACTGATGCCATAGCTTGCTTAAAATGTCCAGCACTTTGATTAAATAAATAAATAGCTTGTAACTCTTTATTACTTTTTAAGAAATTTTGTCAGATTTAGACGACGTTAAATCCGAGATCTTCTTGGTTTTACGTGAAACCTCATTTACCCATTGCTGAAGTTTTCATTTGCTGATTCGTTTAGGAAAGATTCTTCCACTTAACATTGTGGTACGCAGCTTGAAGTCTCGGTGTCATTTCATTGTCTTCTCATCGGTAGCATCTCCCGGGTGTCCTTGTAGGGAACTCGCTTTGCGGTAAAAGGTTCACTTTATATTCATCATTATGATTGAATTACAACCGCACCTTAATATATTGGTTGTTCCTACGACTTTCTGCTATACACTGGGTGGATACTTCCACTTTGCCTTGCTAAAGAACTGAGCTTTCGGTTGCGACTGCCCGAAAGTGTGCACTGTGCTGCAATAAGTATCTTTCGCCGGCGGGCTCTTCCAGGGTTATCCTTTATTTATGTGTATTTTCCTTCATTTATCCTTGTTTTCCTTTTCTCTGAAATAAAGAGTCTTACGCAGAGAGTGACATATAGTCCTATAGTTTGCAAAGGCTTATTTGGTTAGTCTCCCCACTACCATGGTGTAATCGAGGTTTGGGATGAAGTAGTATCGCAGAAAGCTAAGTTGATAGGGGAGACCCTACGGGCTACGACCTTCTGGCCCGGTTCCGAAGAGGGATATTAGAAGTGGGACATCAGCTGGAAGGAGAGTTACTTCTCTGCAAAACCACCACAGAATGGTTTGAAGGAAGTTGGCTGCCAAACGAGGTTACATCCAACTTCCGCGTCTGGGACGGTTCTCGAGTGTAGGAGACCGTGCAATCGTCAAGGGACATCAAGAGACGTTAGGTGTGAGTCAGCCTTGAAGATGATTGGCCGGTGTGGACATTCAGGATTATCAAGGGACAAGCAGACACTGGTGCGCACGTGCATGTTGACGCGAAAATGTCAGTGTTCAACGTGTGCAAGGAGTTGGCTCAAAACAGTAGCACCTCTATATAAGCTGCACAGCTTACTACTAACTGGTAAATGGGTTAAAGCGTTATCTGGATAGTAATGAGACTCACACCATCAAAGCGTTGCATTTACTGCCGTCGGTAAAAGAAAGACAAATTCTAACAGACTGCAGATTTGTAAGAACATGCGTTTGCTTGGGAAGACACCAGATCGAAGAGATATCACTCATAACTTCAGAGTCTCAGTACTAACTTGCTGAAGTTTTAATCTACTTCAATTGGTAAAATATACCCCTGCACTTAACAGTGTACCTATGGATACCCGTGATATAATCCAGATTCGGGATGACCTAGACCCTCCTACAACGTGCTGGGCACAACTAGCACGCGCGATTGCTTTGTTTCAAGCATATATCGTAAATTTCTTATTTTCTACGCAGATAATTGAGGCGTCCTGTGTTCATATGGACCACAATGTTAATTTAATGCTCAGTAGGGCTGGTATGCACAAGGAAATTTACTTATTCAAGTTTATTTAATGGGTAGATTGTTTTATGCTAAGAAGCTCGTATGATTGTTACTTTACTCAGCAATAGATGGAGAATATTTTGAGAACCAGTTTCTGAACAGAGTTCTTGGATTCGCCAACTCGTGGTTTCGAAGACTGTACGATATTGCATTCCCTGAATAACCTTTGCGATAAACGGGGTGATTAGGCGAGCTTGATCATGCAAGCCGACGTTAATCTCTGAAGCTAAATCGGACCAGCAGTACGATGATCCACCTAACTGAGACCAAGTCCCACAATCACAGTAAGAAAAAACGTTAAGTTTAAATTATATTTGCTTTATTTCCAGATTATGAATCTAAAAATATGCTTCTACCATTACCGCTACTGATACTCAAAACGAATTGATAACCTTTTAACAAACTTCGGGCAATAGTTATCTTTTGTTTCAGAAATCCAGATAGGATGGATTAAAACCTGAAAATTATTCGTTTATTAGATTTTGCAAGTAATTACATAAATCTTCTGGTAACAGGCGAGGTTACGTTATTGCCACTAGCTGCAAAATTAAACTCCACAGAGTCAGTGACTATTGGACGCTAGAAAGGGTGACTTGATAAGATATGAAGATGCTAGAAGTATAAAGGCATACTAAAATAAAGTTCACTGACGCTCTGCGACAACCGTTTGACAGTCATAGTTAGTTCTTGTTCAGTTAAAATAAATATCAACAAATTTTGATTAAGAGGAATATCTACTGTCATTTAAAAAGAGAAAATGGAGGATTCTGAGGTAAAAATGAAGGACTATATGATAAAAACGTCTTGAAACTTTTTACATCTGCGGTGATCATGAGTAAAAGAGTGCCTGCTGGCCTTCGTACAGAAAAGTGAAAACTGATAGTCGACGAGCTGCGATTTCTGCATAAGGCAATAGAGTGAGAAACTCACTGGGCTAAAGAAGAAGAGGGACGGGAAGAAAAGGTAATTACACGGACTATAATTAATTGACAGCTGAGTCCATTTTGTATGGTAGTCATATGCACGATATATCTAATTTATGCTTTACTAGCTTATGGAAGTGGATAAACTTCGGTTAGGGAATAAACGCATCGATGGATTCTCTGCATGCATATATGCATTACACCGGATATGATTCTGCTCTTAATCAGTCAGTTAGCCATCTGAAGCAAAATGCATGCGAATCCAAAGCAGCATGTTAAATGTTATCAAATAGCATTGATAAACTGTTGCTAAGAACAAACGTTGGACGCCAGTGGAATTGAACCACATAGCAAAGCGGTTATCCTCTTATGCCCATTTGAATTGTCCTGCAAACAATTGAAGTTAACGAGCTGGAGAAAATTAGTGTAATTGCCAAAACCGAAGAAAACCTAACGAGTCAGACAACAGAATACAAATGACCGTCAAGCTACCTGAAGGTCCTCCGTTGTTTGTCTGATTGTTGAGTGCGTCCTTGGTCTCTACGATGAGGTGGTAGGGAAGAAGTCCGTAGAACCATTAACTACTGGACTGGAGAGAACTGGCTGCATTTACAGTAAATTAATTCCTGGAATAGCGGTGGTTATCAGCAGAGAAGCAATGACAAACATGTGGTGATCTAGGTAACTTAACGCACAACAACTTTAATAGTTAGATCAACCTTTTTTCTGGCGAAAATTTTGAAATGGTTAAAAAGTCAAATTGATTTTGCTATGGGAGAATCAAATGGGACTACTTTAGTAAGAATAAGGTGGGAGCATATGATGCCTTATTGTAATGAGAAACAAACATGGCAAAAGCGTTATTGATTTCCATCGGTGAAGAACAAAGGGGCGTCAAGTTGTAGTAGAAAAATAAAATTAATTTGCTTTAAAACTGGCCAGCCTACAGTATTTTCGCGCTTTTTCAGGCTGCGACCGAAAGATGTTGACATTAAATTTGTCTTTAGAATAAAAAGACAGTCGAATAGCGTAGTTGTGAGTTATTGCTATCGGTGAGCGTCTATCAACCCATACGCCTTTTATCGACATAAACCGGCAAGAACTCGACCCAACAGCGCAATGGTTAGAGTATTGGAGTTCGAATCAACAGGTCGCGTGCTCAAGCCTTGGGTGGCGCGCCACACGGGGTGGAAAAGACTTGCTGATAATGGCTTATAATCCACAAATTGCCACCTACTCTCCCTTTTCAGTAATGTACTACTAACTATAATAATAATAGTCCTTTTGCAGCTGCTGACAGGGTTCGAGAGTCAGCTCCAGTGCTGAACTCCGATACCGATTGCTGAGCGTAAATCCATTGAGTACTTCAGTGTTAAATAATCCTTGAAAGAGTATTGACAGAGATGTTGATTATTTACTGTAGAGCCTTTGGAGATGTCTGGTTTTAATCTCGGGTTTTGCGTTAAATTTTTTCTGAAAATATGTGCTCAAAAGTGGATATCACAGGTCCACTGCAGAGGTGGGAAAGGAGCTTGCTTCGTTTAGATCTGCTGATATGAAAACTGAGGAGTGCTTGCTTCTATTAGATTTGCTTATTGGAATAACTGTGAACAGGGCCTTGACTTATCATCGTTTTAAGCAACTTCAACGCCAGTTGTAGTTTTACTTAACGAGATTTAATGGCTGATGCTTGTAGTTTTTGGGCGTCATGTGGATTTATGTGAGATTTTACTTTGCTTTTTACAAAAACATCATTTGTCTTATCAAATAATGTTTGGCTTGGATAGCCAATATCGCTTAGAGGGGCAGTGCAACTTTTTATGCATTTGTTGATGGAACTAAGACAGTTATAGCAATAAGCAGCCACAACTACTTTAAATTGGCAGCAGAATGCAGGGGTTGGCGTGATGGACAGTCATCGGCGCATTCAGTTCAGTTTTCAGTTCAGTTTTATTAACGGAAATAAAGGCGAAGCCTTTGAGCTCCCTATTGATGTCAGTGACAATGAAAATTTAAAAAGGCTGACATATAATGGACGTTGGACAAAGGGTTATCTCCCGGACACACTGCAGGGCATCAGACAAATAATTATAAAATAATGTTACTTACAAATAGGGTATAGTATGTTATATGACGCGAAAATTGTGGATGGGAATATGTTTCAGGAAATGTGTTAGGTTCGGATGTCGTGGTGGTACTTATGGCTGTACTGGTCAAACTTCCGCTTAAATGTGTCAACGGATGGGGACATGATTATGTCGGCCGGCAGAGCATTCCAGGCCTTAATCACTCTGTTGGAGAAGAAGAACCTTTTGTGTCGAGTCTTGCACCTGTCACACGTAGTTTAATGGGATGTTCTCGCAAAGTAGTGGTAGTGGCCAGCTCAAAGAAGTCGCCAGATGCAAGGCAACAATCCTGAAGCCACAGCATTCGAAAGGCTTGTATTATGTCGCCGCGTAGCTGTCTATACTCCAGAGGAAAAATATCAAGATTCGACAATCGTGTCTCGTAAGGCAGGCAGCTTTGACCTTGAACAAGCTTGGTTGCACATCTTTGGACCTTCTCAAGGATGTTGTGGTCTTTGACAAACCACAGTCTGCAGGCTTGTATGGCAAATTCCAATTTTGGTCCCACGATCAGCCCGAAGACCTTATGAAAGCACTCTTTGTCGAACTTTGCAAACGCTCGCTTAATTAGATAGAAGCTTGACATGGCAGATTTTGCTACTTTTGAGCAATGGAACGATGGCTTCAGTGTGGGCGTGAACCATACTCCTAGATCTTTCTGAGCCTCTACCTCTGGTAGCGGTGTGTCGTCCAGATAGTAAATTCTCTGGTGCCCTGAGCTGGTTCTGCCGAATGGCAGAATATTGCACTTGGTAGCATTGAATGGGAGGATCCAGTTGTGCAACCATTCCTCGAGTCGATGCAAGTTCGCCTGTAGATTTTCTTGATCAGCTGCGTTGTGGATGACCTTCCAAAGCTTTATATCGTCAGCAAACATGGCGGTGTCATAGTCCAAGCCACTTACGCAATCATCAATGTATATAAGGAAGAGGATAGGGCCCAGGACGGAGCCCTGAGGAACCCCACTCTCAACCGCCACCTCCACCGATTGTTGATCGTCAAGACGGACAATCTGAGATCGCCCAATCAAGAAGTTTTCGATCCACTTCAAAAGCTTGCCCCATAACCCCAATACTGTTGAGGTTGTATAGGAGACGTTGGTGAGGAACGCTATCAATGGCCTTCTGGAAGTCTATGTACACTGTGTGCACTACATTTCCTTCATCGACCGCTCGGGTCCATCGTTCCAGACGGTAGAGCAAATAAGTTAAACAGGAGCTTCCTCTGCGGAATCCGTGCTGCGCTTCAGAGAGAAGATGATGCTGCTCCAGAAACTGCATCAGCTCACGTTTGATGATTCGCTCCATAACCTTACAACATATGGAGGTGAGACTTACCGGCCTGTAGTTATTTGCGGAAGCCCGGCTGCCACTTTTATGTATTGGGAAATCCACGTGGTCTTCCAATCGGGTGGCAATCTGCCTGCAGCGAGGGAGGCTTGGAAGAGTAGACCCAATGGTTCTGCGAACTCTACGGTCAACTCCTTCAACAACTTTGCCGGTATTACATCAGGACCTGGCGATTTTGTTTCGTCCAGCTTCAGTAGTTCCTGCAGAACAATAGGTTCTGCTATGACCATTGAGTCAATTGTCGGGACCTCTTCCACACTATAGTTATCAGCGGTTAGATTGGCTTCTCTCGTAAAAACCAACTGAGAGAACTCAGATAGATGCTCAGCCTTTTCTTCGTCCTTACAAAGTTCGACGCCTTCATCCGTTTTTAACAAAGGGATGGGGCCTTTATTTCGAGTGCACTCCCTAATGTCGTTGTAGAAGAGCTTCGGGTTTTCTGCTGCACGGTTTATCAAGTTACTCTCAAAACGCTGGCGGGCTTTTTAAAGAAGGCCTTTTAACCTGTTCCTCTGCGTCTTGTACTTCGTCAGCGATTCGGCGGTCTTTTCCCTGAGATAAGTTTGCCATAGCTTTCGCTTGCGGTTAACTGCACTCTTCAGTGTGTTCGTTAGCCACTGGGGCCTGTTGGTGATCTTTTTTTCAAATTAGGATAGTAGTTGGTGATAAGTCCTTGTAATACGGCCTTAAATTGCAACCAATCCTCGAGAATACACCCGGTGAATGTTTTATTCCAATCTAAATGGCGCACATTAATTTTCATTTTTCCACGCCATAGGTTGCGTTTGACTGCGATGCTTCGATCGGCGACAGAGAAGAGTGAATATTCCCATTGTAGGACTACGTGATCAGTTTTGCCCAGCGGGAATAGACAGTTCACAACATCTACGCTGTCAGGCGCCTTTGTCAATACAAGGTCCAAACAATTAGCTTATGTAATAATAACAACACAATTGGATTTATTTCTGTCTTTTCTCAGTAGAGCAGCATCGAGTCTGGCCAATATTGACATATCTGCGACTACTACCAATCGTCAAACTACGGTCATTTCTCGCCTTTTACAAATATTGACGTCGAAAAAGTTAACGAAGACTGATTTTTATAAAGTATTCGAACGAATGGTGGATATGACTGAGTAAGGAGCCCATCACCTGGCTGGGTCAGTGTTGCCACTGAGAGAAAGTACGGTAATCTGAAGACTATTGTTTTGCGTAGGAGGCCGGAATTGGAAATCTCTGCAGCCACTTTTTCTGCAGTTATAAACAATATTTTCGAAGGGGTTACAAATATCAATACAGGCCAAGATATTTCTTGTTCTAAGCGACCTTGTTTGTGACTCCCATTTAGCAGCATAATATTCATTATTTTGAACAATTAAAGTACCTCATCATTTCCCTCCTCTAGTTCTTTAACATAAGTGAATGCCTTGATTAGGAAAAATGATTTTATATAGTAATATTATCTTGTTATGGTACGTATTGTAGGGCTTGCCTAGAGTGCAATGCATAAGAAACCGCACCATATAAATCGCAAACGATAAAAACGTTGAAATTTTCATTTTGTTTTGTAAATTCATTGAATTAAGTCAGAGTAAGAACTGCAACCGAAGAAGTTGCAATGCACATCAGGACCTTCCGTGTACCGGTCTATAGTGTTTCATTTTTATATCTTAACTGCAGATGAAGAAATTCCTTTAGAAACAAACCTGCCTCTATCGAGAGTAAAAGAAATCGTACTCGCTTTCGTTTGTGGACCGCAGTCACCTTATGCGGTCATAAGCTCGTGGTACTCGAAATGCGCGAATGTTTGTACGATGCTCTGAAATGATAAGTCACCCAAGTACGTGGTACGGATAGGCAAGTGTTGGTAGAATTAACATTAATTAACTCAAAAAACACAAAGTGGTAGCAGAAAACAGCTCAGTTATTAACATGTGCAATAACCAACGCAAAAAACTTCTTTTGGAACAGGAGGATGGCTGATGAGCACCCACGCCTACTAGCAGCATTTGGAAATTCGCTGTGCTGGGAAGTGGGATTGCAACCGATGATTGGAGTCTTTATGCTTTACTCACAGCAGGGGGTTGAATCCAATTCAAGTTCATTTTCTTCGAAGCCTCTTCTCGCTCAGAGCACCGTTAGGCCTAAAAATGCCACTGAAACCTATGAAAGTCACATAAAGCCGCAGGTTAGTTACTTCTATCACTTACGCTACCATAGCCAATAGTACCATGAACAACTGTATTAAAATAACAATGAAAAGTAAATACCACAACCTTACTTATCAATACTTCCACTACCATTATGTTCCAATTACAAAAACAAGTTATACTACGCCTACTGAAACTATTACTAAGGGCAATATTCCAATAAATTATAATGAAAGAATAATGAACGTACTAAAATAATAATACTGGTATAAAAACTATGCTTTAAGTTTGCATATCCCTTACACATCTGTTGCTACCATTATTGTCGATATAGCCAAAGAGATAAATTTCAGGAAGCAATTCCAAAGAAGATGCGATCGCTCAAAATTGGATTTTACTGGCGTAACTTTGGCTTCCCGCTTGAACTGGTCATCAGGGTTGATCGCAGATAAGGATTATGAGGGCACAAGGGGTACTTTATTTGTAGGACACAGCTGCGATTCCGTCACGTGTCTAATCCTATCAAGATCTCCACAGTGCTCGTACATGAGCGATGGTGTCTCGCTAGTCCGCGTCGGAGTCGGTAATTACCAAACCTGCATCACCGTTGTCGATTCTTGGAAACATGGTGACTCGGTAGTGTCACTCGTTGTCACCGGAACTTGTTGTCGCCCGCGGGCCAGAGAAACATGACCCAAACAGTTCATGGCTCACGCGGTTGTCAAAACGTGTGAGAATATCGGTCTCATCGAATTAAAAGCTGTTGTCTAACACCTTCGAAGGACCTGACGGTAAGCGTCCTTCGTCTACACTGTCACCGCCTATTAGTCCATCCGCGTGTGAAGTAGTCTTCCACTGCTTCAGCAACGAACTCCGGCATGTTCCTTGCGTTGCAAACAGTTCATGGCTCACGCGGTTGTCAAAACGTGCGAGAATTTCTGTCTCGTCGAATTAAAAGCTGTTGTCTAACACCTTCGAAGGACCTGACGGTAAGCGTCCTTCGTCTTCACTGTCACCGCCTATTAGTCCATCCGCGTGTGAAGTAGTCTTCCACTGCTTAAGCAACGAACTCCAGCATGTTCCTTGCGTTGCTGCGCGTCTCCTGCCCTCATCATTTTGCGTTTTCTGTGAAATTCTTCACATACGTTAGAGCTCGCAAAAAAAAATTAGGCTGGTGTGGTTCGGTCATTCGCATTGGTTGTGGATGCAACTGTCAACAAATATGAGTGGCTGACCAGTTGCTCTGAGCACTTGTCGAATTTATTGCTATTCGGAAACCTCGTCTTCTCAAAAACTGCATTAGGTCAGAACTAGCCGATATAGCGCCTGAAGGTGACCACATATGTAGCTGATATTGTAGTTGCGGTCGCGTACGCCTTGACTGTCCACACTATCCGTGCTCCTTCACTCACCACATGGGCCTACTAAACCGCATGCGCTTCCATGAAAATCCCTGTTAAAACACCGTATGCCCATCCACACCATCGCCTTGGATCTTCACCAACGGATGCATCTCACAGTCACCCCATATTATCAACCAAAGCCGGCACCTCTTACATAAGAAAAGTGTTATTCGGCTTACTTCATGTGGCTTCTTAACAACATGCAAGAACATACTGAATCAACATACTGCAACAACATACTGAATCCATAATGATATATGCAAATCCTGGTCAGTTTTAGGCTACGACCAGATGATATGTGAGGTGGACCACAGACCCAGTCTGTGAGAGCTGGGATTAAAACTGCTGCATATTTTACTGTTATGCAAGATTTTAATCAAAGTGTATTCTGTAAACAGGTGGCCTATGGCACTAAAAGTACATCTACCGTTACTCAAAACGAATCGATTTCCTTTTAACCAAATGCGTACAAATGTTGTCCTTTAAGTCTGAAATCCAGATAGGCTGATTTAACACCTGAAAACTATTCGTTTCTAGATTTCACAGGTAATTAAATAAATCTTCTGGTAACAGGCGAGTTAACGTTATTGCCACTAGCTACAAAACTAAAATTCATAGCGTCACTGATTATTGGACGCTTGAAAAGCTGACTCGATGAGTAATGAAGATTCCTAATGTATATAAGCATACTAAAAACAAGTTCGCTTATGTTCTGCGGAAACCGAACGACAGAAAGAGTTTGTTTTGGTTCATTATAAATAATTATCAACAACTATCGATGAAGAAAAATATCTTGTCATTTAAAAAGTAGAAAATGGAGGATTCTAAGGTGAAAATTTCTTGTGACATTTTACCCCTGCGGCGATCCTAACAACAAGTGTGCCTGCTTGCCTGAGTACAGAAACTTGAAGAGTGATAGTCGTCAACCTGCAATTACTACATTAGGCAAAATAGTAAGCAGACCACTGGGGAAGAGAAAGAGAGCAAGTGGAAGAAAAGATACGCACACTGACTGGAATTAATGTTTAACTGGGTTCGTCATTCATGGTATTCTTATGTACCAGGATGCAATTTCAGATTTAATAGGTTATTCGAGTGGGTTTAACTTCGGTTTAGGCTTATTCTTATTGTCAGTGTTCGAGCATGGAATAGGCTTTGTCCAAGAAATTCAGTCCAAGCCGTGTTCTATGCTTGAATGAGGTTTCGTGTTCCACTGTGTTTCAATTGATCGAATCACGAATACCCTTCCGTATGTTTCATAAGTAGTTTTACTCAAATGCCTAACGATAAACCTCGTTTGCAGTCGCCGAAAAAGTACACACATTTTTCATTGGTTTAGCTGATGTATTTGTCTTCTTTGCTCTGAAAGGCATTTTAAAAAACTTCAGGGATACATTTGAATGCCCAGTCAAGGATCAGTCCGATTAAGGATACCAGACAGGCAAGGGTTTTGCTTGCGATAGATTGCCCTTCTACGATTAATACGTCACGCATTCATGGATTCTATGCATGCGTACGTGCCTTGCGCTGAAAATGGACCTGCTCCTGATCAGTCAGATTGCAACCTAAGGCAAAATCCATGCAAATCCATAGCAGCCCGTGAAATTTCATCTAAGCGCATTGATTAACCGCTGTTCAAAACAAACGCGGGACGTGAGTGGAAATAAACCGCGTAGAGAAACGTGTATGTTCTAACGCACAGTTGAATTGTCCTGCAAACGGGTGAAGTCACTCGGTTGGAAAAATGTAGGTTAAACTGAGTCATGCCAAAACCGAAACCAACCTTACGAGTCAGACACGAGAACACAAATAATCGTGAAGCTAGCTAAATGTCCTCCGGTGTGGTCTGATCGGTGAGTGCGTGCTTGGTTTCTACGATGAGGGAGGACAGAAGAAGGTCGTAGAACCATAAACCACTAGACTAGAAAGAACTGGCTGCATGTGCAGTATTTCGCTTCCTGGACTAGTTGTAATTATTAGCACAGAAGCCATGACACAAATGTGGTGAAAGAGGTAGCGTAACTCAAAAGAAATTCCACAGTTAGACCACCCTTATTTCTGGCAGAAATCTTGAAATGGTTCAATAAATCGACGCGTTTTTTGTATGGAAGAATAAGATAAGACTAGTTTAGTGAGAATAAGGTGGAAGCATAGAATGCCTTTTTCTGTATTGCAAAACAAAGCTAGCAAAACCTCTATTGATTTTTATCGGTATAGAAAAAATAGGTGTCAAGTCTTGGCAGGAAAATTAAATTACTTTGCTGAAAAAGTGGACAAAGTACAGTATTGTCTTGCTTTTTCAGGCTGCGACTCATGGAATTTGACGTGCATGCGTCTAGGGAATATAATACAGTCGATAGCGCATAAACACATCGACCGTAGTTGTGAGTTATTGCTACTGTGGACTCTTTAAGGGTAAGAAGCACGGTAAAACATGAGGTCTCTGAGAGAAGCAGTACTCTACGACAAATCTGCGGCTTTTAGTATAGATTTCTGGACCCTCAAATCCACAACGTCTAAGGAACTGCGTTGCTTATAACACATCGAACTCTTTGACGAAGAGTGCTTTTAATAAAATGATTCAAGGAATATTAGAAAGGACAGCTTGAGGAGTCTATTACTTGGTAGATCAGTAGGAAAAGTTTGCCTTACGTGACGAAAAGAAGTTTAATTTTATGGCAGGGCTTGAATAGGAGCCCCAAGGCAGGACAGGACGAGTAAGCACCTACAAACCAATATGCATATTCCGAACTTAGCCGGCAAGACCACGTTCCAATGGCTCAATGGTTAGAGCATTGGAGTGTGAATCAAAGGTAGTGGGTTCAAGCCTCGGGAGCCGCGCGAATCAGGGTTGAGAAGGATTGGTTAATGACGGTAAGGAATCCAAAAATTGCCGTCCACACTCAATTTCCAGTAATGTACTACTGCCTTTAATAATACTAGTAAATATGCGGCTCTGACAGGGCTAGAGAGTGAGCTCCAGTGCAGAAGTGACGACTGAGCTCCATAACCGATTGGTGAGCGTCCATCCATTTAGTACGTCAGTTTTAAATGAGCCTTGAACGAGCATTGGCAGAGTTGTAGAACCTTCACTGTAGAGCCGTTAGAGATATCTGGTCAGAATCTCGTGTAGCGGTAACTTGGTATCCTTTATTTTCCGTTTTTCTCTTCTGATAATGTGTGTGCAAAAGTGGATATTGCTTATGTTTATAGACAGCAGGTTCACAGCAGAGGTGGAAAGGAGCTTGATTTGTTTGAATATGTCGATTAGAAAACTTTGAAGAGTGCCTTGACATAACCTCGTTGTAAGCAATTTCAACGCCAGTTGTAGTTTTACTTAACGAGATTTATTAGCTGATTCTTCAATTTTTTGGCGTGATGTAGAGTAATGTGGGGCTCTACTTTGCTTTTTACAGAAAGCTAATTCGTTAATCACTCTTGGTTTGTTGCTCTGTCTTTTATAACGGTAGAAATGTTCCACTCACCCGATAATTCAGTGTTTTCAAAAAGCTTCAAAGTACAGAAAAGGAAATCAATTGGACGAACACACTTAGAATCCAAATACCATCTAAGATCTATGAGAGCAAAGGAGATTTGCTGAGACGCCATGGGGTAAATATGAAATTAATGATTAAATAATTTAACTTTTTAACAACATATGTTACGTAAGTCCGTTAGCCAAGTAAGATTCCACAAGTGCTGATTTTAGGAAACATTCTCAGAAACACACAGGCAGTTCAGTCAGGCAGGTTATATTTTTATCTGAAGGCCTTACGGACCCTAAAATGCCATGCTGTATTTGTTTATGGGATATTAATTAACGACGTACATGGCAAAATGTACATTTTGATGAAATTTATTTCATACCTTACCACAAATGTCTCAATGGAACCAGAAATAATAAAAAGTATTGCTTAAAGTCTTACTTTAACGTTACGGTACCGTAACACAATTCGGTAGTTTGATTTAATAAGGTAAGCTAGTGTTATATTAGATTAAGTACTCAGTTTTGTCCGAATTTTACACGAAAAAATATTTGAATATGGCTTGGTTATCCGATATTGCTTAGATGGGTAGTATATGTTTGAATTCCTAATAGCTGGTAGGGATTTTAAAAAGTTAATGAAGCTTTGTTTTTTAATATGCAACATATATTAAGGGCTTAAGTAAATATGATAATGAGGCATTCGGATCGAGTGATGAAGAAAATGGAGTTTGTTAAAGCCTTAACGTGTAACAGCGCAGTCATTCACTTGGTTATAACCACCGCATTAGAAAATAAGAGGCTCATAGGACAAACACCTATGTGTACGATTGAAATTCAAAAGATCGGGCTAGACAGCCTTCAGAGTTGGATATGAGTATATAAAATTGCAAATATAAGGCTCTTAACAGTATTTAACACACGCAGTTTGCGTATTAGGGCAGTAACGTTCCTAAGCTCACTTGAGTAAGAACATAAGACCTACTAGTTTAATCACCAGTTTTACTGAAGTAATTACGCAATTATATCAAATTACTTCTAGATGAGTATTAAAGATAATTTTCAAAGCGAATGGAAAAAGTAGTATGAGATAGTTTCGACTCTATAATGCAATTCAACCATGTTTCGCAAAATTGTATAAGCCTGTACATTTGCGAAAATAGTTATTTCCATAGTGCGAGTTTTTATAAATCGAATGACAGTGTGTGGAAAGGATACCTGCAATTTAAAAAATAACTGTCTTTAGTTGACACTTAAATGCAACTTGTCATGCATTTGTTGATGGAAACAAGAGAAAGATAAAAAGAATTGGCCACAAATAGTATATATTGACAACAGTAACCAGTGGTTAAGGTAAGGAACAGTCGCTGGCGCATCTCGATACAGAAATTAAGATAAATTTGGTTCCTTTAAAAATAGTGCTTATATACTACACAAGAGACATCAACACTTAGTTTAGAAAAATAGAAAGCAAACTCAGTAAAAATCGAGTGAAATAGTCCAACAAATATATACTTTATGGGAAGATTGTGCATGAATACGGCATAAATGTGACGCTTAAACTTTAAAATCTACTTCACACTTCTTACATCAACCATAGCCCTTATTTTTATTTGGCAGTACTTGAACTAATGGTTCACCATACAAATAACGCTATACCCTTTAGGTTCTTAGATAAAAACACTAGTTGATTACGCTGGTTTAATTATATACCGTTTCCATAAATTTAATTTTATAAAAAAGGTAACGTCTTAATTACAAAAAGCGAATGACTCGCAAAATTTGTGTTTTTAAGGAAATTTTCGAGACCTGTCGGATACTCATTTCGTCAGTGACATCGTCGCCGCCACTGCCGTTGCCAGGAATGATCTAATAGGCTCAAAGAAAATGAGCATTCAGTGAGCAGGCATCAACATCCAATACGAACCGTTTGCAGGGCCTGAGGGCTGCAGACAATATGTGAAGCGTTCAGCTAGTCCCGCTAACCACATTGCAGCTTCAGTCCTATAAATGCGAACAGATCTGGACCAGGTTCCTCCTGAACAATTTACAGTTCACTTCAGTTCAGTTTTATTAAGGGAAATATAGGCGAAGCCATTGAGCTCCCTATTGATGTCAGTGACACTGTAAATTAAAAAAGGCTGACATATAATGGACGTTGGACAAAGGGTTATCTCCCGGACACACTGCAGGGCATCGGACAAATAATTATAAAATAATGTTACTCAAAAATAGGGTAAAGTATGTTATATGACGCGAAAATTGTGGATGGGAATATGTTTCAGGAAATGTGTTAGGTTCGGATGTCGTGGTGGTACTTATGGCTGTACTGGTCAAACTTCCGCTTAAAAGTGCTTCACCGATAGTATTACATTAATTCGTCGGATCCCACGGTGTGAGCCATAAAGGCCACATTTAGAAGGAGCCATTGCAACCTGACTCTCAGTCCG
>WEDG01003583.1:0-31132 GCA_017591395.1 Schistocephalus solidus | reverse complement strand
TCTCACGGAAACAATAGAATTTTTATGAGACGAGATTTTTACGACGGGAGTTCTCAATCGACATGCCGATCTGAGATCTCAAGGAATTGCTCTGTCGTTGCACGTTAAATATTCGATTCAGTTTCGATTGTGAATATTACCGTCAAATCGATGGTGTAGCGATGCGATCACTCCTTCGACCTATACTAACTGATGTCTTCACGGAAAAACTAGAGAACAACCAGCCTTCTCCAGTTGCAAAGGACATTTTTATTATTCTCGATCTGCAGATGATATTTTCGCCATAGCAGATGAAAAAGCTTGAGTTTGACAGCCTCCTTCATTAAGTGAATCAGGCTTACCCAGCGCTTACCTTGACTTTAGAAAATGAGAAAGCATGATGCCTTCCTTTTTTCGACGTCCTATTTAACAAAACGCCTGATGGAGCAATTTGAAGAAGCGTATTTTGTAAAACAAGATAGAAAGAACAAAACAAATATTTCTACAGTTTTGTACCACTTACTCAGAAACAAAGCCTAGTACCTTGTCTCACCAACTGAGATAGGAAAGGATGTACTCCTAATACACTGGAGAATAAACTCGCCCTTTTAAAAAATGCCCTCCGATAAAAAAGATTTTCCCAGAAGATTATAAGTAAATATATGGAGGAATAACACCGAAAATCCGACGTTTCAACGACTGAAAAGAAGGGTGTATTTCTTAAATTGCACTTTCGAGGGGATTCGGTGAGTGAACTTCTACATTGTCGCTTAAACCCTGCTATCACGCGCACGTTTCCAGCCGCTAAGATAAGATTAGTGTTCTCAAGCAATCCCTTCTTCGCCTTGAAGGCAGGGATAGATTGTCCTTTCAGATCTCTTCAATGTGCATCTACGCCTGAACTTTCTCCTGTGGGCCAGGTTAAATTAGTCGAACAATCAGCCACCTATCCTAGCGGATGCGCGAGCACCATCCTGCATCAAGGCATGGTAAAGTCCATCTCTTGTGCAATTTTAGCTCACTTGGTTGACAGTGGTCACCGGGTAGACGTCATCCAAGCATTTTGGGTCATCTATAAAGTGCCGACGAAACACTCCAGGCTTCTGCGTCAGCGGGTACTTGTGACAGCAGAGGCAGTCGCCATACGTTTATTCAACCCAACCTTACGCTCGCAAAAATCGTTTATACAGACCCTAAGGCACCTTTGGCCGGTGACGAACCCAGCATGCGTGTTCACACCTGCCACATCGCGCTACAACGACGAAGCAGAAACCTAGCATGACAGGACTATACTATAACCCCTGACCTCTGAACACTGTCGGTCCTCAACCACATACTTACTGTTTATTGGATGTTCAAACTTTTATTAATCTACTCTCCCTCATATTACTGTAAAGGCCAGATGATGAATAATCAAAAGCGTAAGTTTGCCAAACTTAACTTATTAAATCACTTAAATTTTTCCCCTAGGTTTTCTGTCCTCAACATAGGTATGATTGATCTTGAAGAAATTCTTTGTGCCTAATACGCAAACTACCATGGAAAATGCCATGGGAAATTTATAGTACATTTCTTGTCTAATGAAACGTCAACCAAAATTTTGCACTGCTGGATTCGTTTAGAGGAGGCCAATTAAGAAAATCGTAAGATTTATCATAATGTAGCATAATTTTAGAATTTTCCCGTCACATCATGATGCAGGCTTTTATCAAACTTCGTTGTGGCGGGTTACAAGAAAAAACCTTTAAAAATAGCTACATAATTTGTATGTTCTTTTCGTATTGATTTTCGATTTTGTTATAAATTCAAATAAATGTTTTCTAGAAAACATGCGCAAACATATCTCTTTCTAAACTTATGTGATAGGCCATTGTGCCTTCTTTAAATTTTAAAGTGAATACAAATGCGTGCTTGGGTTTTAAAAACGTTTGCAATTAGCGATTGATCTTGACCCCGACCTGTTCTTCCACTTGCATTTAGGGTTTTCGAAATACATGCTGCTTACATTTCGTATAATGCAAATCACATAGTGCTCGACGCTATAATGTAGACCGTGTATAGTGCTTATAAGTAGCATTTATAAATGAACAAATACGTTGCTTTATGAATTGACATTTGACGGTCTCAATAAATTTAAAAAAGGAAACGTTTTCAACCAACAAATACACTTTTTACAAGGAGGCATCATTTCTTACAACTGAGTAAATAAAACAAATAGTTTGATGCCTATTTTCTCAAAGAAAAAAATGATTTAATGAGGGAGCCAAAAAATAAAGAGAAAAACATCTCATGACACATAGTAGCTAACCTAAATCATAAAATGTCGTGAGTGGAATTTGAGCTGTTATTTTAGCATACATTTAGTCCTGTTATTTTCATTTTTGGATGGAGTTTAGGTTCAGACAGCCTTTTACGAAAGAATACTGATATTCCAATCTAGGTTATTTAAGGAAAACACGCAGAATTTGGGCGAAGATGGTTTCCAGATAGCCGAGAAATTTCCGGTGCTGTTTAATATCACAGAACAAAACCTGTTCTTATTATGCGTCTTGCTATAAAATAACATTAATAAACTCGGAAAAATTTTCAAATTATTCTCTTCTTACACTAAAAATTCTGATACTAAGTCAATGAGAAGCAGATGAAGCCAAGTGTAAGAAGTTGCACTGTTTTCCGGAAACAGGAAATGGATTCAGCTTTTAACATCATATTTTGCAAAGTTCCGACTTTTATTGCCATAAAGCGTAGCTCTAAACTTGTTTGAGAGTATTTTTTTACCACCAAGAATTGAAACCGTAAGCAAATATGTATTTTATACATGTATATCAATATGGGAACTCATGATATGCTATCAATTTTCTGTGTCACACCGTACCATAACGGTGTCAAAGCATTTCCTGTCCGACGTTTATATTGAGTGCATAATTTTAATGTTCTTTTGGCTTACATGTAAAATGACAATGAACAACGTGCTTGTACATTGTAGTGTTATTACTATCATTATTTTGTCCTTGTATCATATTTTCCTTCTCTGCTCTCAGATATAATAAGCCTTAAATAATTGAAAATGTCAGGGGTCTTTTTGCGAAGTTCTTGAATGTTCATGGGTTGGGAACCTAACTGCAACTAGGCATTTTTTAACAAATGCATTTTCCGCAATTGCATTTTCGTTTAAGATGGAGCTCTTCTTCAAAAATTTCAGACTATTTCATTTCCTACAAAACTGATATCCCACCTACTCTACGGCAGCATTCTCAGGACGATCACAATCGGAATTTGCTTCTCAGGCAACTGAGCTCATTTGGTCAGAGCATTCTTTTTAGATGGAATGCACAGCATAATTCAGAAAATGGGCTCCTTGTCACCCTAAATTAGCAATTTGTGCAAAGCAACTTCTCTTTACATTTATCACTCGTCTATACTTTGACCAACAGTTAACAAATTTGAGAGTTGTGCACTGTCAAAGATCTTAGGCAGGCGAGTCTTTATTTGATAAGCTATCATTTTTTTCCTTAGAGGTGCAGTTTATGTCAGTTTAAGCTCTTCTGCCAGAATATTGCCTCCCAAAAAAGCTGTCTTCACTTCAGAATTTTTTGTTAATGCACTTTTCAGACCTTAGTCCTGTAACTGGGACATTGAAAACTGCATTTGTCTATGAAGAAGCTGAGATCACCTGTTTCGTTGAAATAGGCTCTGCGCTCCTCTTGGAAAATTCTTCTTAAACTGACTTCGAATATGCTCATCTCGGTCAAAAGTGCCTCAAAATGGTCCAGAAGAAACACTTAGTATAACTTTTATTCAAGCAATGCGAGTAGTTGAATGTCGGTTGCCGGACCTTTCCGTCTATTGGCGATATAATGTAACCGCTGATTCCAACTTATGATAAGGAATAAGTATTCTGAATCCCCTGATTTTGTTTATCGTCCAAACTTTCCCCTCTACGTTTCCCATCGTCAATCAAGATACTGAAATTTCTCTTTGGTTCCTTTCGTGCAAGGACCGATTTGGACTCTATGCAGCATTTAATGGTTAGTGATTTTAGCACTATTTAATGACTTCTACCCTCAATACCCCCACCCGCAAGTTGTCTGAGACTTGACCTTGCATTTTAAAATTGAGAATAGGGTTACCAATGTTATTACTCAAGGACCAAATTTTCCTGACCGCTCTATTGTAAAAACTCTCTGCCTTCTTTGCATTCATCCGAATACTATGGGTTACGGTTGATTTGTTTCCGAATCTGTTCTCAATTTCTTTTTACGCCATCGCTTGGTAGAACACGGAACTATGTACACTCCGTAAACTTGACTTAATTGCAAGTAAGAATAATGTTAAGACTATAGTTAAAAATATCGGTTGATCGTTGATATTCGATCACACGACTTAAAAAACTTGCTGAAATTCTGTAGGTATCGCGTTTGATTCCCTGATTCAAATATGCGTCTGTAAAATTGAAAACGAAAAGCATTTGTAATCCAGTATCACACACGCTTCCCCTCCCCACGGGGGAAGGCTTTTGACGCTAATTACCGCTTTGTTCTACCCGTATCCTTTTCTCACAGATTCATTTAATTCAAGCTTACTTACAGGCTTCACGTGAAATTGTATGTTATTTGAGGCAAGCTTAATTCCGTCCGAAAAAGATATGTTAACGGATAAAGCTAAATTTGCCATAAACTTTTTGTTAAAACTTACGTAAATATTTTACAGAGCAATGCTACTCCGGCGAAATGCATAATTTCCCTTCTTTTTAATGCGTCTAGAAACACATTTTCCTCTATTGAGTTATTGCTCTTATGTTTGTATGCCATTGTCTAAAAAAATATTTCGAACTTCGCCAGGCCATTAAAACCCTGGCTTTTTTAGTCTCATACTCATCATGAACATGCTTATCTTGTTCTAAGTGAAGTAGTTATAGCTGTTCGGTATTTTCGGTCATATCATGGTCCACATCCAGATGGCATTCAAAATAACATCTTAAATGAGAAACTAATCATGCATTTCATTCTTTTCCGTACAAAAAACTAAGCCTTAATCTCGATGTTGAACCAATTTCAAGCTATCATGCACGGCTGGGTTTTCGTTAATTAACATTTTCCTTGAATGATTGAAGATCCAGGCTATATTTATTGAAAATAAGAGTCTGCACCAAGTACAAACTCAGCCTAATGTCCTTTAATTGTGTTCTCATGAGATCTGTCGATTTTTTATCCTGAATCATATTTAACAGTCCCAAAAGAACGACTTCACCTGTCGTGTAGCATTTTCAATGCTGCTTATGCATCTTAGAACGTGGACTGTTCTCTTCTTCCATAAAGTCATTTTGTTCGAAAGCATGTGGAACCTTTTAAATGGCATAGATATTTTCTCAACCGTCATGCATATCAGATAAAGTCATTTTGAGTTATATCCATCCCCACATTCGGAGAAGAGGTCTGTTTGTCCCACACTGGTTTTTTTTATTAGTGCTGTGCCTGACGTAGTTCAGGATGGCAAACAGTACATTTAAGCAGACTACCGGAGAGCTCCTGTCAGTACAAAACCGTAGATATTATTATCGTTTTGGTCAGCTTAGAGGACGACTACGATGATGATTGCTTTTGTTTAGTAAATGTTACCTGTTCCAGGAGCGAAGGAAACTGATCGTGCACTGGAACCATCTATTTTGGAGACTTCAAACTAGGATTACACCATTCCAGAGAACAACGGTAACATATCAAGGGGGCATTTAAGATCTATAAGCAATGCCGCATGTTTGGCGGTGACTGAAGAGCTTGGTAGGTAGGAGCAGCATTAATACATTTCTTGACTGAGGTCTCCCCAGAGATCCAGAGACCTCAATATACTCCCAAATTTCCTAGCCCCTCCCCCCGAAAGTAGCAATTGTCTTTGAACTTATGACCTGATTTGAAGGTGCCAGCAGCCTGTCGTGATAAATGCACACCACCGCGCATACCCGGCTTATGTCTATGTATGCTCAAGCCAAGCAAGTGTTCAGCCTGACCTGTCTGCTACAACGACAGTTTTGGCACCTCATACGATAAACTACACCACACTGCTCCCCGGGTTTAAATCAATCCTGCCCCGTTCAGTATTGTATCCTTGGGAAGGGTACAAGTTCAACAGCATGGCAAAGTGCTCTATTGTCAGTAAAATCAGTTGACAGTATGCCGGGGGATGCAATAGCCTCGTTGTGTGTACCTTTTGGGCTATCTGAGGGTAAGCACATCAAACATCGAATTATGAGCGCCTTGTCGGCTGCATTCCGTGGAAATTTGTTTTAAGTATGATGGATTTCATGTTCCTTCTCGACTGGAGTGTAGTCTAACCACCCCAAATCGAAAACGGAGATATCAGTCCTAGGGGGCCGAGGAAGATAGCTTTGTTAAGTAAGGTGCATAAAATTACCTAAAAAACACCTTTTTAAAGAAATATGGACACATTGTTTATCCGCTCAACTCGTGTGCTAAGGAACAAATGCTTATCATTGAAACACCGATGGAAACAAACGACACATAACAAGCAAGTCAAGGTAATACAGTAGCAACCAAACAGAGTTGATTCAAAATTGCTGACAAGTTGCCTATTTACTAATAGTTGATATCGCGAACCGTACAGGCAATTTACCCAAATGAATAAATAAATTAACCCGGCAGAACGTTGCAAAATATTTTCCATATCAGCCTAAGTATGGGTTTCTCGATAGACCGAAAACCGAAATTTCCTGCCACAAGACTCTGCACCCTTAATGCTCGTAGTCTTGCGTGCTGTACTGCAAACATCGATTGAAACGAAGAGAAAGTTCAAGCAAATGCTGGCCAGAAGAAAGATCTTAATTCCCAATTTTTCCAATTGCATGTGAATGAGGGGTATACAAGAAGGTACGTTGACGGCAACACAGTGTCCATGTATTTTAAACCACCATACCGTGAGGCATATAGTAGAAGTTGCCGGGTGCCCCTAAAACACGACACGTGGTAGTGGCGCTGTAACTGCACGGGCTCAGATCAAAGCATGATAAGAGTTATAAGGATGCACACATAGAAAAAATGCCCCACATGGGGTAGGTGTTGTGGGGTGCATAGGAGTATGCTCCCGCCGCGCAAGGTACCCGAGTCCAATCCCACTTCCGTTTCTTCTTGGCTCTTTGTTGACACCGGGCCCAAGTGGATGCCGGAGGAGAGAGTGCTGTAGGTGCTGCGCAAGCCTAGCATCACTTTGAATTAATTCACGCTCAACTGACCGCCCCTGCACCAATTATGCTCTGGGGCAAACGGTGAACATCGTAGGAATGGACGGCAGGATGCCGTTAACTACTTCAACACTTCAATGGCGATTGCATAAAATGTTTTTGAACAGCCATGAAAAATATCAAATGAGAAAAATAACAACAACGTCCCCGTAAGTGATAGGCTGGGATAGTTGTAAAACAGCATTGGCATTTGTTCTTCTGGGTGGCTGCAGATAGTCAGAATCCGTTTGAAGCAAGTTCTTGATTGTCAACCGCCCTATTCTTGCTGCACAACCGCTTGTTTTCTGTTACAGTCTTATTCAGGCATTTTTTTCCAAAACACTTACATATCCAGAATACTAAACTTTACCCATTGAGAAGCGTAAATCCACGATATTTGATCTTGTGTGACTTCGTTGAGGAGACAATTCCTGTATGATATTTCCTAACCTACCATTTTTTGCTAAACTCATGATCGACTTGATGAAAGTTTTATCCCTTAAGCAAGTTGCTCATTAAAATATGTCATCAATTTGAAATTTCGTTTTTATTTGATAAGGGTTTCTGGTGTGTTTTTAGAGACAACGTGATTCTGTCTGTATTATTGCGCAGGAAATCTTTTAAGTGCCTAGAAACATGACAATATCTCGACGAATGTTCAAGTCAGTTTGTTGGATACGATAAGATCTCATTGCACACTTCCGATACTACTGTGATAGTGGCCTGCACGAATAAGAAAATTATATGACGTGTTTTATTTGTTATTCGTTGCTTGGCGTCCTACTGTCAGTGTACTATATGTCCATTTGCATAAAATACGTCGTAGTTTTGATTAATTGCATGATTATGAAACCGTCCGTAGCTTATTTCTCTATTTTAATATTCTAAGCTTGTGAAAGCCTGCTAAATCGAAAATCAAGATTTAGCTGGTCCTGACTACTGTCCTGTTGCTTTGACCAGTTATATTGAAATAATTTGTTAGCAGAAACGATCCCCTTTCAGATAGGTTTCTTCCGTGTTTTTTCCGCATTAGAAAATCACACGCTTAAATGAGACAAATGAACTGTTTCAATAGTTCTTGTGTTTTTTCGGTTTTTCTCTTCTACGAAAGCTCCACAATTTGAAATGGTAGACAAATTTAAAGTCCCCAAGACCATATTGTGTGCTTAAGCGGTTGTTTTGGATAAACTTTAATGATAGTGTAACGTCGATATTTATAACCACCAGTTTTTATCTTATGGTTGGTTGTTTTTAGGGCTACTATCACTTATCTCAAATCTCATTGGTAACCCAGAACTGCCTGGAAGTTTCTTTTTTCATCTCGCATTTCCATGAGCGTTTCATATTCACTCTTATGAAATTGGCATGCTACCAAGATCCACATTTATGTGCTTGCCAAAATAATTAAAGTGAGACTGGTAAGACAGAAAACAAAATTCAGTTTTGCACATCGAACTCGTTTGGTAACTCCCAACTGCTTTCTAAGGAAGCTATTGTTCAGTGATAGGGCGTAATTGTGAAAACTAAAGCAAACCTTTACTGTGAGTGAGAAGACGGGCTTTCACCGTGTCCATATTGACCTTGAGTCTATCATTGAGTAATGTTCATTGCGGTCAGCGGACACCAAATTGACGGACTGCATCATGCCAGAAGCAAATCACATACTGCTTTGTATTGTGATGACTAAGTCAAAAGCAAAGAGAGAAACAGTAGATTAAAAAACACCTAAAAACCTGTATGCTTGATTAAAAGTTTGTATTCCTGCATGCGTGGCTGCCATTGGTTCACGATCACCTTTGGCGGTATAAGCGTCAACAGTTTTTCTAACAGTCCCATCGTCCAACAAATATAGCTTGATGCTCTATTATTGAACATGCCTGATGTAAACGTTCTCCGATTAAGATTACTCAATAATGACTTTGAGCGGTCTCGAGAAAAGATTTAAAATGTGAACTCACTCTCACGTTTGGTGTAAATGTTGGTAGCCGTGTTGCCCGGATTAGAAAAAACAGAATGAAACTGTCTTGTCAGCTGACAAATTTGCCTTTTGTTCAGTAGATGTTATTCAAATGTTGTTATTAATTTCTTTTAGATAGAAAGCCCACACGTTGCAGGCTTACGATATCGATTTGGTAGATACGTGAATTTATGTTACAAAAGTACACTTTAAAAAGCTAATCAACCAAGGATTTGCTAACAGCTCAAAGAAATTCGTCATCTTTGATCTCTTTTTTAGTTCGAATAAGGTGGTGGTAAATGTTCCTTATTTTACCTATGCATAAAGGCTTAGGAAGAAAACAATTGAGGTTTCTTGCTTAATTAAGAAGTTTCCAAACACGAACAGTCATTAAAGCCGTATTTGAACCATTCGAATAGGTTCTTTAGCAATTTGTAATCATTAAATGGATACAATCTTTGCTAGTTTTCATCGTTCAAAGCTCAAATAGATCAAAGCAGTAAGAAGGAGGCTCAGTATGAGCAAACTTACTTGAAAGAGTGCCTAGTGAGTTTTACAGTAGCAACAGCATCCACGGCATCTTCGTAGAGAGTGCGTCTTGGCAGTTAAGCCATTTGTGTGTGAGCGAGAGAGACGAAGGCAAGACAGCAGCTAGGTGGAAGCACGAGGTGCAAATCTTACCAAATGAGCGTAGAAAGTCCTACAAAAACGTTTCAAGCTGCCCTTTTAAACATCTTCCGCACTGCCAAAGTTGCCAGGCCAGGTTCACCACCGAGCAGAGGGGTAGGCCTTGATCTAACCTCCAATATATACCGTAGTAGCGAGTTTTGCGCAAATGATATTCATAACTTTGTCTTGTAGTTTAAAAACTCTTCCATGGCAATAAATTTGATGCAAAGTGGCGCCCTTTAGAAGCGTTTTTGGGCTTAGCTTGCTGAATTGTAATCATTGATGAAATACCCATGGGACGTTTGGACATATTTTGGTTTAAAAGAAATGGCTCATATTTTGCTGTTTATCAATTTTATTTCGAGTGACCTTGCCCTTTTTAACAGTACCTTTTCACTATTCCTGGTAATGTGTTCTCGGAATTTAAGGTTGCTGCGCCAGATGTATGAGACTAGTACTCTCCTTCTCCACATATTATTGACGTAGGAAAAATTGACTGATTTCACAAGTGGTTTTTAAGATGCCTCGGTTGTGTCATCAAGGTTGCTAAAGTCAGTATGTCCTCGAAATGCATCCTAAATGACTATCACCTGCCCTCACGTGCAAAACCCTTCATATTTAGAGGCTTTTCTTCCTTGTATTGTATCGTTCATTCATTTCAACAATTAGTTAATGATTGGGAAGGAAAGTTTTTGATGCTGGATACCTTTGTGTATTTTCGGGGATAGGCTCCAGGGCCTGAAGGTTATCCACTGGAGTTGAGAATGTCTGCAGTTAACTAAAAACCATCAAAGTCTTTTTCTCAGGTAGTTGGAGCTTGAGGCCCACGCATCTGCAAACATCGGAAAAATTCGAACTTTTAATTTTTTATCTCCTTGGAAATTAATGTGTTAAGTTGGAGATAATCCTCTCAGAACAAACCTTTTCAGGCTGATTCTGAACGTTTAAATGAATATTTGAGCCGGAATCTATCAGTGTCAACACCACAACTGCGTTTTGTTCATTATCCGTCAACAGGCAGTCAGAAGTATAAAAATAAATTCATTATTAGTCATACTGAGAGCTTAGGTATTAAACAAACTCCCAGACATGTGTATCGCCAATTTTCTGAGCCTGAATCACGTAATTGCAATGGATTCGGTTAACCAGTGCATGCCCAGAACAATACGTAGACTTTCGTTTACATATTCCATGTTTTTCATTTTTGAAGGGTTCAGGAAAGCTGAAATTGTAATGCATGAGTACATTCATTGTCTTTCAGGGTTCATAAAATATCGTGACGTTCGTGAAAACACCGGAACGCAAAATCCGTCCAACCTGCACCCACCAACATGTACAATAGTAAAGAAACAACCATTATTCAAAAGTACACAGATTTTTTTCCGTTAATTAATACCAGCTAGATTTAAGCCATTATATTTAAGAGAAAACTAAAAATTAAGAAAGCGAGCTTATCATATATTTCTTAGCTACTACTAAATATTGGGTTACCTCATGAAGGAAGGTACACTAAAATGAAGAAATAATTACAAAACAGCATCAAATTCAAAAACTATTTTGGACTATCTGCTTGCATTTGATGTAGAAGAAAAACTATAGGATATGGAGGCAGCTATTTTGTCTATAATAGTTTGCACCCTTATTTGATATTGGCGCGATGAATACTCGGACATTTGATTCACTGCTACAGTAAGCAGAATAAGTAGAGAGGATATTTAGAGAATGAATGAAACCACAATGGTTATTGATCGATTTATTGCGCTTATAAGTCCAGGCTACACAAACTCCAGGCTGCGAGTAATCATCGCAGGCACACGTCATGCTAGCTTAAGTAGGAACGATGCAGTAACCTGGGATTATATGCCCTTATATATTCTGATTACAGGCTTGGGGAGTGGACTTGTGCATTTGAGAGAGGGAAAGAGGGGGATAGAGAGAGATCATCGCGGCCAATACTGTACGTTGCGGATGACCAGATAGCGGACTGAACGTTGAACTCAGTGCCCTCGACTCAGTTTGACCTATATGGCACTCACTCTCAGACTACATCAGAGCCTTCCATCTGTTCTGTTAAAAACGTGATACATGTTTTACAAGATCGTGGGTGGCACGCGTAGACGAGCAACTTAACCTCGTCAGCGACTGCACTCAACCTCGCTGTTGGTCCATCTGAATTTATTTTTTCCTTGTTGCTGCTTTATCCATGTAGGCAAGGGAGGAGAGTGTGGCAAATGTTACAAAGATCTGCTTTTACTCTAAAGCGATTTCTGATCATGTCACCGTCCTACCCCCGCCGTACCTCGTGGCACCTTGTTTAGCATCCTCGTGCGTGACGGCCAAGCTGCGTGCATCCTATTTACATGATAGAAGTGGACACTGAAGCTTGAACCTCGGTGTTACTGTTTCATGAAGGCCCCGTTATGCAGGCCCATAGGTAAATTTATAAATTCTTAAACTTCCTCAAGGAGAAGCGTGACAAAAAGAGCTAACTGCTGGAGATCACCCTAAGGTCTGCATCTACGTTATCTCTCCGATTCGTCCGTAGAAAAGGATAAGCATTGTTTGGTTCCGGATGTATTGGTTACAGCAGCAAGTGTATCGAAACATCTGGTAGATAGGATATAACCTCCCGCGAATAATACTGTTACATAAGTCAGTGCTGCGCCTTTCATTGGTTTGAGACAGACAATGCCGCAGCAAGTATGCGAGTTCAAGTTTACTGAGGCAAAATTCACTGAGCCAACGCACCGCATTCGACACTACGAATCTACCAATGAAGTTATATCTTGCTGCTTACGACTAGTTGAACTCAGCGACACGTTACTCCTTGAGTAGTTATGTCCATCTGTGGTTATCAAAAAGCTACAGTACCCTCGTGTGGTCGTAAGGCGCCGATAAAGAATGCGCAGAACTGGACAGCGATACAAATAACAATATAACTCCGTAGTCGACAACCGATTCCCAGTGTCCCAATGCTCGTGAACCGCAACAATCTTTATTGTGTTTCAAATGGCTAATTCCTCGCCTAAAGATCTGCTCGCCTTACGCCAGGATCTGATTAGCTCATTCCCACACTAGGATGGGATTACCGCTAAAGAATTTATGCTTTTGCATGTATACTTCAAATAATGCTAAATGAACTCAAGTACAGTGAATATGCTAGCTAATGAAATAACAAGTCCGTCGATCCAACTAAAAGACTTCATGGAAACATTGGTTTCCAAGGCTATAAGTATTTCACCGACGGATTTTGCGTTTTTAGGATAAATCACCTATGGGACTCTCTGATACAGCATATTGACAACACAAGTACTATCTTAAAGTCCAGACACGTCTTTCAGCAGCCTTTGGCCGCTACATGATAGAGATGCGAGAGGTTCAGCTCATCAGAAGTTCCACCCGCGTTTTAGATGTGCTTTCTGGAAAATTAACCAGTTTTGAAATCGTTGACTGTTAATTTTCTCGGAAAATAATCGCTAACAAGGAGTTAGTCACTCTATTGAGCAGCATTCCGTCTACGCCTATAAGGCCTCAATTAGACTGAATTGCTCTAAGCTAACGATTGATTTCTGAGACAATAAAAATAAAATATTTCAAAACTTGCTTATCTATTAGACAGCACATAGAACACGCTGGGGTACCTGCTGAGCCAAACGCTTTGCAGCCGTGTCTCGCAGCAGTTGGATATCGTTGCATATGTATTTGGGGTTTTAACTAGTACATGTGCTGCGAGACAACATAATTTAGAGGTTAATTTCATTAGCTCTATTTCCCTTAAACTATACCTAAGCCTGCAGTAGGAAGCCATTTTCTGCTTACCCAATTTTTATGCATCTAGGTCATGAACAAAAGGCCTCCATATTGCAATCTGCTTACATGTTAGAAACCACCTGGTTCCCAAGAGATTACTCAGTGATTGATATCGCATAAATTTGACATTAAGATTACCGATATAAACACGCAGTTGCATTTGTTGAGGTGACTCAAATGTAATATGCATTACGGACGTCTTAATTAGAATAATTGGAAGCTTAGGTTGTCATTTCTGGTTCAAAATCAAGGAGATTCAAGTTGCTTGCTTTATAATAACTATGTTTTAAGTAAGTTTCGTTTAATATCCTTTGTATCACGCAAATATGCCCAAATCTGTTTTTCATGTTTATAAACAAAGACTAAGGCTGTAAGTAAGATAATTTAGAAAAAAATTGAAAATGAGTTCTGCAAAAAATGACGTGCGCAGGACTTTTGCAAGTAAGAGCAGGGGGAACGTAAAGCCTACAAGGAAGTATTTCGAGAGTTTGACCTTTTATGTACCTTTTTCCTGCATATGCTTGCGTCTATTAAGGAAGATACATTCAATACACAGGCATATTCTGATAATTAGATTCTAAAAAGTACTGAGCAAGTTTTTCGATAGACTGTCTGTTATCGTGGTTTTGTATTCTTAGACTGACTATCCATAACGGGGACAAAACGTCAGCATGATCTGATTATACTTGTTGGGCAGTTGTCCGCGGTGCTGATGCAGATTAATTCCTTCTGCTCGTACAACCGTCACCTCATACCATGACAGGACTTCAAATAAAGTTGATAGTTTGGCTAATGTGCTATAGTAGTTGCGTGGACACTATGTCAACCTACCCAACTGCACAAGGACCAGTTGGGGTTTTTGGCAGTCGAAACATAACGACAATGAGATTACAGGTTAAGTTGTATTGATATCGCTTGAGGTACAGAAAGCAGACCGGGATAATTTTATTTAAGCACCTCCTTGGAACGGTTATTTTGCACTTAGACCACCTGTTTTCCTCATACGTGAATGCAACCAGGTTTCCCTTCGACGGTTGTTCGTATCAGTATGAACAGCCGCGTATAACACTGCAGCGATAATGTTGACTCATGCAAATGCTGTTTTAATGGAAGTGAAATTTGCCTTGTTTTGATGAACTCAATTTCACTCCACAGAATCACCTAAATCAAGGAAAGATGTCAGAGAACGTAAAAAGAAAGAAATTGGCCGGTTTATGCCAGACGAGGAAGTAGCGCCCGTGACAGAAAGCTAATCATCTCAGAGGACATGCAATCACATGAAATGTATGCTGCCTTTAGGCCCTATGGCTAAGAATATAAATCATTGTAGATGTAGTCACTTCGAGCGGATTTCAATTCTTACCAGCGTCGCGCATTGACTCCATGTCACAATCAAGCAAGAGTGCACTGACAGAGTGTGCGAGGACTAATTCTATGCGATACAAATTTATTTGCAACGATTATGCGCGTATTGCGCGGTTGGGAGCGAATAAAAGTCAATCAGCACTTGTACTGTGAAACGACATGTTGGGTCCTATCATACCTTTTCGGGGCCAACGTATGTTTAATTAGCATATAAAACTCACAAACTATCACGACGCAGCTCAGGTAACATTAGAAAGCCCGAGGCAGTTAGTTTTACAGAATGAATTCTTGTTATTCACCCGTTAGCTACATGGTATACAGAAGATACATCTATTGCTCCCTGTGACTTTCCATTGTAAAGTTTGCGTCAGCAAAAACGTTACAAATGGAGAGAAAATATGCAAGTTTGTTGCGTGCCAACTTATATCGGATGCACTCCCTGCTGAAAACTCGACCTTCCGTCAAAGTCGAAAGCCTAGATTTCGTATTTATCTGGCTAAAGTGTCAGATTAAGGCTTTAAGAGCAAGAAAGTATACCGATCTCGCTTTTAAAAATTATTTGAGCTCTCCTAGCATCTGTAGATACTTCTGATGCTGTTAATTATTGTTTTAGCGCTTAAATTGTAAGTAGCAATCAAAACATTTTCTTCGGATTATAGTTTAAGACAGGAATGCGTTGACCCTAAAACCAGATTTTTTTCGTAACCAAAAGCCTGAAGGTGCAGGCAGCAATAAGGTTAGACAAATTAAAATGCGTGCACATTTGATGGCCTAAGTATGCTGTCCACATCCGGTATCAGGAAATAATGCAATTTATACGATATCAGTTTAACATTAAATGAATTACTCTGGACCAATCATCATCTACCAAAATATGAACTCGATGGCGATGCGCAATTGCTAGAGGAGCTAGCGATATTTGCTAGCAGGTGGCTCTTAACTACATTTGATATACTTTCCTTGGATATGATGCTTGGCTTATTTTTCACTCAACCCGCCATTTTTCCCACAAGGATGCTTGAGGTGCAATAGCCAAACTCGTGTTAAAAAAATTACTGGATATCCAAAGCGACCATGTCGTATTGTTCGAAGAATATTCAAAGTAAAGTAGAAGGCTGCTCAAGCACCGAAACACTTGTATATTATCCCGAGTTTTGGAACTTGGGAAGTACTCCATCGCCAAACGTAGCAACAGCAACAAAAAAGGCTACAGTTATAGGGAGTTAAAGTAAATAAAAACTCGATGAAGCAAATCTGCATTGATTTATTGACTTCCTATTCGGGATCGAGGCATCAATAAATGCTCGAATCTTGTGTTTTGGGCAAAGGCCATAATCTTGACGCCTGTGAAGTTGAACTCGTGGCCTCTTTTTAGGTTTTTCAGGATATTTGTGATACTTTGTGGCCATGTCGTACAACCAGCCTTTTTTCATTTATGCATTATTAAAGAATGCGTTCAGGTTAAATTGTTCAGGTACCAGGACAGTTAATGCATAGGGTGCAGTATACTGTCCCAAATTGCCCCTTGAGATGTAGTGTTTCTTCGATTTTTATCAACCCGCTTTACATGGTAACTTAAGTTGAGCGTGCAATTCCAATGCCTGGTCGCGCAACAATGAGTGCAGTCGCCTCTGAGACGTCCTTACTGTATGGCAGAGGCACTTGGGTGTTTGTGGTGATTCTACGTGCGGCCTCTGAGGCCAAATGCGTAGACATTGTCTCACAAATGCCTTCGGACAGGCAGCAGACACAGGCAGCTCATATTTGGTCCAGAACCTTTAGTCGAAACAGCTAATAAAGTAGTGAATATGAGTGCTTAGACACGAAGCATAGTTTAACAATGCAGATATCGACCCTTTCGGCTTTGTTCTGGTCTTCGAAGCTATGCTAGGGAGAACTGACACAAACGAGGACAAAACGCACACCAATGGACATGATGTCACCCTTCTTGCTGATGGCGCATTAATGAACCAAATGTTGGTATAGATTTTTGAGGGACTCAAAACGGGTGGGCAAAATTTGCATTCTTTACTCCGGTTATGGTGAATGGCTGTCGCGTTGAACCGATAAAACTATAATAAGCAACCGGAGGTCCTATTTCAAGGTAGAGAAATTTGCAGAACCAGACCAGACCAGACCAGTGAATAAACTACTTAAAGAATATCGGCGAAAGAATGTGGTGATGAATAATGCGTGGCATCAAATGAAGGAAATCGATTACGCCCTGGCTCGATCTAGTCTGCCAAAAGTCGATAGGTTAAATAGCCACATCGAAAAATCGTTGGCCTAAAAGGGCCACTATGCCTATAATTTGGCAAAGTGGATGTCCTGCATGGCAATTTGTGTACGTCATTTCGAGTAAAATTTCAAACGTTTGTAGACTTTTGGTGATTCAGAAGGCCTTACTTATAAAAAATAACTGGAACTCAGCTAGTTCCGGTAAATTGACCGATAATTGGGAAAAAGTTTGCAATGCAGTGCAATTTGTCTTCAGATAACAATTCCTGCATTTGTAGAAAAGTATGAACAGCGTTACCTACTTGCAAATAAAAAATAACACGAAAGGTAGTTGCAAGGGCTCTGTAGAAGACTACACGAGAATGGGAGATAAGTGTTAGCGGAGCAAAAACGGAAGAAATTATATAATGCTTGAAACCGAATTGAATAATCCTAAAAAGGACATAGTGGAAGACTGAATTTTCGTTAGACGCTATGGCCATGTAATGCGTTAAAATAATCGGATCAAGGTGATAAAATGTCCAAATTGTTGAATTATTTCACTAAAGAACGACCCAAACCGCTGGCTATACCATTTTAAGTCTTGTTTTTAAAAGGCCGTTTGCTGTCTAATTTTATACATGCACGGATTCTACTGCACTAGAAAAGCCGAAGCAGGCTCTCCGTAAACATAAACAGACTAATCAGTCTTAATTTTAATGTGCTGCAAAACGAAGCAGAAGACTATATTTTAAGAACTTATACGTTACTTACAGAAACAAAAGCTACTATCCGATTAACAAACTTCATTCCTTAGTGACATGTCGTGTGTGAAAAATACGCATTGATGTCTAGAATACGGGGCTTGCACAGTTGATGGAGGAAATGCGGTGCATGCAGGACACATCAAGTTTGAGAAGGCATACAATCATGAACCATATCAGCACTTCATCTTGAAAAATCAAAGAAACAGGCGTTAGAGAAAAACTCCGGAGAAAGATTCGAGGCCTGTTAATTGGTCGCTGTAAAATTATCCACGTCTGTGGCTCCAAAGGCGGACATTAAGGAGTTTGACCAACTGCTTAAGAATTACTTTAGGAAATAACTTTCAAAAAGTTGCTGACGTATTCGTTACCAAGTCATCTTCGATCGAAGACAACACCATTCAATTCAATTCAATTCAATTTTTTGAGGGAAATAGGCATGGGCCTTTGAGTACCGTATTTGTAACGTAAAATTAAGTGCGGTATACAGAGAAACCATGTGGGTTGCAAAGGTACAAAAGGCGGTCATAAAATATGACAATTGGTGCACGACTCTCGAGGGTTAAGATAAATTCCTCATCGCTCAGGCTCATTGCGGAACATAAAACTGTCAAGGTTCCTTTTAAAGCTTTCCAGCGATGGTGACATCACAACGTCTTCAGGGAGCGCATTCCATGGTTTAACCACTCTGACAGAGAAGGAGAACTTGCGCGCATCCAGTCTCGCCTGCTGGACACGTAGTTTCAATGGGTGACCTCGGAGATGGGTCGTGGTGGCAAATTCAAAGAAGTCCGAGAATTCCAGGCAACAATCTTATCCCTTCACAATGCGGAATGTCTGCAGGAGATCACCACGCATTTGCCTATAACTCAAAAGGAACAGATTAAGATTCATTAGGTGGGTCGGAAATGGCAAGGAGCTTTGACTTCTAACCATTTTAGTGGCTTTCCTCTGTACTCTTTCGAGGCAGTTTTGATCTTGAACTGTCCAGGGTTTCCAGGCTTGTATAGCATATTCTAAATGCGGCCTAATGAATGTTCCAAAAGTCTTAGAGAAGAGATCTTCATCGAAATCCAAAAAGGCTTGTCTGATGGCATGCAACACCGCGATTGCGCTCTTCGCCACTTTTGAGCAGTGAGAAGATGGTTTTAAGGTGGTGGTCGTCAGCACACAAAGGTCCTTTTGGGTTTCCACGTCTTTTAAAGCTTCACCGTTGAGAAAGAAACTTCAACTTTCGGCAGATCCAGATGGGTTGCCTTAGCGAAGTATTGAACACTTATCGACGTTGAACCGCAAAAGCCAATGATTCGACCACTCCTCCAACCGAGTTAGGTTGATCTGCAGTTTATTTTCGTCAGCAGGGCTCTGGATTACATTCCATATTTTAATGTCATCGGCAAACATTGCTGCTTCACAGTCGAGATTCCTGACACAATCGTTTACGTATATTAAAAACAGTATTTGCCCCAGGTTTGAACCCTGAGGAAGCCCACTCTCGACCGCAGCAGAACTTGACCTCTCTTGGCCGATGCACACAACCTGGCGCCGACCCACGAGGAAGTTTTCGATCCACTTGAGGAGGTTACCTCTGATTCCAATTCTTTCTAGCTTGTACAGCAGTCTCTCGTGCGGCACAGTATCGAAGGCCTTTGAAAGTCAATGAAGGCAATGTGAACCACGTGTCTATCTTCAAGTGCTTGGATCCACCTCTGGAGCGAATACAGCAATTTTTTTATGCATGATATTCCTTTTTTGAACCCGTTTTGACAGCTTGATAAAAAATTAAGTCTCTAGGAATTTCACCAATTGGCTCTTGATGATACTGTCCATAATCTTGCCAAGGATGCATGTCAAGCTTATGGGCCTGTAGTTTGTTACTGACGCCCGGCTACCGTTTTTGTACAAGGGAGTTATATGTGCCAGCTTCCAATCGAAAGGAAGTGTTCCGGAGTCAAAGGACTTTTGAAAGAGCACTGACAGAGGTGCGGAAAGTTCATTGGCGAGTTCTTTCAGAAGCTTGGGTGGAAGCTCGTCTGGTCCTGGGGATTTCGACTCTTTTTGTTCTTTTTATTCCTTTTGGATCAGAAATTCTGAAAATAGTATGTGGCTAATGCTTGCAGTCGGCTGGTTATCCACTGAGGTACGAAAAAACCTTGCCTCGTTTGTGAAGACTGGGCGGTAGAACTGTGAAAAGTACTCGGCTTTTTCCCTGTTTTCAGAAATTTCGACGCCCACGGCAGTCTTAATCAGCGGTATTTGATGTTTATTCCTTGTACTTCTACGGAGGTAACTATAGACTAACTATGGATTCTGCGTTGCCTTTTGGAGCAAAGTTTTCTCAAATTCTCTTCGCGTTTTAAGAATAAGGCTTCTCATTTTGTTTTTCTGTGTTTTATACTTATTAAAATAGGCGACTTGATTAGACTCGCAATATTTTCTCCACAACTTGTGCTTCCTGTTTATTTCCCTTTTTAAGTTGCTGTCTAGCCACCCAGGACGCTTGCTCTGATGGACACTCTTTAGTGGGCAGTGGTTGTCCATAAGTTGCAGCAGAACATTTCGGAAGGACTCCTAATCTTCGTTCAGGGTGCTCGAAAACATTGAGGTCCAGTTGATGTCTGTTAAATCTGCTCGCATATGATGAAAGTTTCCTCGCCAAACGTTACGCCGTTTTTCCTCAAAAGCAGGCGCAACGGAGAATAAGGAGTAGTCCCACATAAGCACCACATGATCACTACGAACGAGCGGAGGCATTGAAATAATCTCGTCAATGCTGCCTGATGTTTTAGTGAAAACCAGGTCAAGACAGTAAGCCCTTTGTCCTTTACGTGTTCTGGTGGGGAAAGGGACATGTTGTGTGAGGAGTGCCTTCAAGGTCTTTTGCAGAAAAACATAATCAAAAGTCGATTTCGGGCATGATGAGTGAACAGTGCTCCAGTTAATTCCTGGTGCGTTGAAGTCACCCATAATCATGACATAAGGTCGACTGGAGATATTTTCTAATTGTTCCAACAATTGGGTGTCCGCGACTCGGTCTATCATAGGTGGCCGATAGACAATGAGGACATCTAGACATGGAGAGCCAAGAGCCTTGATATTCAACCATATGGCTTCCGTGCTGCACGCAAACTTGCTCGTCCTGTCAGACACTATTAGCACGTCTTTCACATGCACAATTATTCCACCACCCTGTCGGTTTTATCTGTCCCTCCGATATATTTAGTATCAAGCCAATGTTATTTCGCTATCTCGAATACTGCCCGACAGCCAGGTTTCTGTTACTGCTATCACATCCGGAGATACTTCGGCAAGGCAAATTTTAACTCATCAAGTTTTGATAAAAGGCTTTGTGCATTCGTATACAAGCACTTCAATTTTGCGCCAACCAAATTTCCTGTTGCGTTTGTCAATTTTATGGGCCCAACTGCGTCTCCTCTAACGTCAAGGTTGTATGTCTTTTCCGTTTCTCGCTGATTTTCGGTAACTCTGGTTTCTTTAGTGAGATCGCTGGGTGTTATGGAATCAGTTCTGACATCTCTTTGGGCAATTGGTTCCCTGATGGTTTTGGCGTTAGTGAGGTGGCTGCCATTGTCCTCAGAACAATCTGTTGGTTCAATGGAAAATTCGTATTCTTTTGAACTACCTTCCCCTTGAAAATAGCCAGATCGTGTTTGCCAGCCTTCAGTTTTGATTGTAATTCCAAGACAAGTTCCCAGCGTTTCAGCCTTTCCGCAGGGAAGTAGTCCGGTTGAAAAAAACCTCTCTATGCGAGTGACCGAGGTTAGTTTTTTGGATAGGATCGCCTTGATTTGGTCTTTGCTATCTAGCATTATTTTGAAAGGTCGCGGTCGCGGCGTTCCTAGGCTGTCTTCAGACTTTTTGCTGATCCGGAATTAAATAGGTTTATTGATTTGGCACTGCTTGGCGCTGAATGCTTTAATAACTTTTACTTCCAGCCCGGTGGAAGCAACTGGTTTAGGAGGCCATTAAACGAAGCAAGGTCTTTGGCGACACGGTCTTCTGGTCGGACTGCAGTTGACTCGTGCGAACCCTGAATAACTAAACAATGTTGCCGATCCTGGTGCTTGGAATTTTCGCTTCCTCCTAAGTTCTACTTAGGGGCACGAGAACGGTGTACAGAGCTCTCGTTGGGATTTAGTCTACCTCACACCATACTCTCATCTGAAGGCTTCAATGAATCCATCAGAGTTTATTGTGACTTTGTTCTCCTGTTGTGGTGTTTCCCCATTGCAGCTTGCCACGCGTTTGATTCTTCGGATTCAACTACGGGCTCTTTAGAACACCCAAGATAGCAGGATGAGATTTGGGGTTTGCTCTGGTCGTCATCCGTAGGATTCAGAGACTGTGTTCCTCTTATCCGGTCGTTATGGGTAATCACGTCCGAACATTGTGAGCTGTAACCAGTTGTAGTTTTTGATACTTTGGTGCTTTAGTCACTGTTTTTTTAACTGGAATATTACTAAGCGTATTTCGTCAAGTAATGTTATCTCTCAAGAGCTTCCTTAAGTCTGCAAGCTCAATTTCCAGTTTTTGAACTCTTAGTAAAATATAAGAACATCCAACGCAAGATTCGTCCTCGTAGCCGACGGATTTGGCTGCCATTACGCTTTTTACGCGCTTTGCTGGTTTTTGGTTGTAAGTATAAACTGATTGAGTGCCAGTCGTGGATGTCGAAGCCAGCTCAACAGGCTTTCCTATAAAGAAAGTTCTGTGACTGGTTCTGTTGCTAGCAAACAATTGTTTTGAGTCCATAAATTTTAAATCACTGCGTAAAAGTATATTCTTCTTTGAGCGTATAACGAAAATTTCCGACTGGCTTTGGAGTATGGCGAGTATTTAATGTAATATGAGCAAAATGTTAATACTTGTTCAAAAACGCTTTTGAAAAATACTAGAAGCAATATGAAGGATATTTAGGAACGACTCAGCCGTTCGGAGATGTCGAAGGTCCTGGATATCTTCAGATCTTCACGAGGTTGTACACGTTTGGTTCCCTGAGTGGTTGTCAATTTTTATTGGTGCAGAGGCTGCGCAGTCAACTTGAACAAGATGATAAACAAATTCCAATTTGATGCCATTTTATGACGACTTTCGGCACAAGAAAGAATTCCAGATGAGCAGGAAGCAAGTAAGTACATGCAGTTGAAACTGTATTGTCCGGAACAGTCCTAGTGAAGTGTTAACGAAGATCAAATTGTCAAAGTTGGAGAACAAATAATTGGTGGTGCTTATAGGGTCTTCAAGGTCTCTGTTGGTAATCAAGATATACTGAGAGCATTATAAATGGTCGTTTTCGAGAGAACTAAAATCAACAGGCCCAATATAATTTTGTTCAATAAAGTTGCATACTCCTTTTGCTGTTTGCGGTACTATTTGAAGTTAACACTTGGATTTCTAGTTCTACCTGACTATTTTAAAAACTTTCTCGGTGTTAAACCCGCTCGTTTTATTCCGAGGGAGTTTTGGTCCAAAATGACAGCATGTTTTCAATCACATCTTTTTAAATGCCATATATTTTACCTTCTCTACTAGCAGATGGCCCCTTCATTAGAGGGGGCTCAGAGGGGCCAATAAGGGCCAAGCCCCATCGTTTCTGAAGTAGGTCTCGTGTTTATTGCAGAGGCAATATATTCAGTTTATATGTTTATGCATGTTACTAAAAAGTTATTTTAAATGCCAAAATGCAAACCTGCATATTTCCGATTAATTTTAAGCCCAGAAACTTGACTTCCATCAGGGAGGGATGGAATGTGCCTGGCCCCGCCGACTTTTGAAGCCATGGTCAGGTTTATTGCAGACTTGAGAAGGTGTCCTTGAGTATTTATTAGAGATTTTATAAATTATATAAATTGAAATAGGCAATATTTACCAAATAAAATAGTGTTTACACTATGATGAACTGATTGTGGATGCTTTTTAAGTCATTCATTTGAAGGGCATTTATCTGCCAATCGTGTGCCGAGCCTTTCTATGTGACTTTTAGGATTCCCTTATAGGTCGCAAAGCAGCTGATACTAAGGTGAGTAATCCCGGGACCGGTAGATGTTTCATAAGATAATTTAAGTTTTGTCTTAAAATTTCATGTTCAGTTACTTTTGCTTGAGTTAAATGTAAAACATAAATGATATTTTTGTTACTTGACTGAATTTTAAATGTGCTCTTATATCCCTTATATCTCTTGTTCTGTTGTTCATGCAATTTAACCATGAAGCGGAGGTATTATGAAATCAAGCGGAGCACTGTTTTTAAGCGTATATTGCGTACAAAGAGAGTATGTTATGCCACGACCGAAGTAGCCGTTGGTCCTTTGCCATCTTCCTCGTCGGTGCTATACCCCCCAACAGAACCTTAAATGCCTGAATATTTTTCCGAAGATGCTACTGGTAGGTTTTCTTACAATGTAAGTGTTGATTTGGATGTTAAATCTATAGGTGTAACGGCACACATGGGTGCAGCACAAGCCAGATTCATTATCGCGAATTTGCAGGACGTCTGCCTGAAGACGAATGTACCGCTAGCAACCGTTATAGCTTTGTTGGGTATGATCCGCCCATACCATCCAGAGGTTCCGAAGGACCCAAGAACGCTACTGTGTACTCTACGTGCTTGCAGTAACAATGTCCTGAAGAAAGGGAGCTGTATCCACCTGGGCCTTCGACTTTGTTTGCTGGATGAACTGAACCACCGAAGAGCAACAGAAATTCCTGAAATGAGCTTCCAATTGCACATCAAGGGGAGGAAGTTGTTTAAATGATCAGGAAAATGCCTCTGGCCAATTCTTGCTCAGGTAAATTACCCAGTGGTTGGACAGCCATTTGTGGTAGGAATTTTCTCTGGATTCGGCCAGCCGAAACCGCTGGATGATTTGCTGTGAGATTGCATTGATGAATTTAAAAAAATTCTTTGAAATTACCTGTGGGTTCCACAAACCAGGGACTTAATGAAGGTTCAGTTATCCAATCTGCAGCTCACCAGCTCGCTCATATGTCCGACAGGCGCAAGTCCAAAATGTGTACTACGGATGCGACAGGTATATCGTGTCATGTCGGCATTTCTATTGCAAACCGTATGATGTTTACTGCGTGGAGTGAACATCTTCAGGACGACCATTTCTTTCAATTGCAAAAGCAGGGACTCCACCACAGAAGCATATGGCCTTTCGAGGAGTTATCTATCAAAATGGTTGGTTGTTTTCCAATAGACTACGTGCACCTGGTGTGCTTAGGTATAATGTGGAAGTTACTCTATCAGAAAAGATTGAGTGTGAAGAGGTTTTCAACAACATTGAATGAACTCATCCGAAAATGCAGTCAGTTTTGCCGAGGGAATTCTTTCGAAAGTGTATTTAGAATTTAGAATTTAGAATTTATATTTGGTTAGCACCGGGAAGGTACTGTCTAAGCAAACATTAGTAACGAAATAAAGTTATGACAATGTGTGCAGACAAAATGTACAAATTCATAAATTGTCCCTGCTATTTCAACAGTAAGCAATGCTTTAAAATTAATGGTGAACTAGAAAAATAGGCAGTGAAAAAAAACTCCTACCATGAAAATGGAGGCAGAGTTCAATAGGCCTTCATTTTTCGAATAGAAGGTAGGAGAAAAACCGCTTAGGAAAAATAGTCAGGTGGTAGAATAGGGTAATACTGCAGTAGCATTTCAGAATGAGATAATGAAACGTCGAGGTGATTCGTTCTTGATCACTAAGCGTATGAAACAGAATCTCACGAAAATGCGTCAATGAACTTAAGTCCTCAGTATAACAATTGATTAACTATAGTTTTGGAAAATGGCCGAAGTTGGTCAATTTTTGCCGTGCATAGGCCATGGGGTTTTGGAATCCTGTCTTGACAATGACCATTTTCAGCAATTTTGACAGTTCACCGTTACATTTCATATTTTTGTCAGTCACGTTTTCATCATAACTGCTTAGAATTCGCCCGCATTTTGTTAAATGACTTTGTTTCAGATTTTGTCATATTTTATAGTTCTGCAGAGATTGTATATAATATTCCATGTTTAGTTCATCTACACGACGATGTAGGACAGTTTGGAGTGTTGTATAATTTTACAGCATTTCCGCAATACAAAAAAGTGGTCAAAACACGTAGCTGTACAGTTGTGCCGGTAATTTTCTGAAAGTTGCCTGCCTGATTTGCTAACATACGCAATAATGTTGGGCGATGATGGGGCTATATCATGGTCTTTACAGTAAACCCACAGCTCCCCCCTGCCATCTCTCAAAATAGTTACAAGCTGTTACTGAAACGCCCAATAACTTGATACTGACCGGTGACAGGCCATGTGTACTGACATCTGTGTCGGCTACTGGCATAGAGTACCGTCCGTTTGTTGACTACCGTGACTTTTTTGCAACATCCATTTTTTCTTCCACCTTTTTATGTTTTAAGCCTCAGATTTGGCAAGGAGTCCTTCGAATGCAGCCCATTCTGACATTAATTGTAAGAAGATTGGATTATTGCCTGGAAATCTCGGATTTCTTTGAATTAGCTGTCATGACCCATCACCGAGTTCAACCATTTAAACTGCGCATCCAACAGTCCAGACCGGATGTGCGCAAGTTCTCCTTATCTGTCAGAGTGGTCAAACCATGGAATGCCCTCACCGTAGACGTTGTGATGTCACAATCGCTGAAAAGCTTTAAATAAATAAATAGGCTTACTGATTTGGCACTGCATGGGCGCTGACAGTTTTATTTTGCACAATGAGTCGGAGCCATGACAAATTTAACTTAACCCTCGAGACTCACGCACCGCTTGTCAAATTTTATGATCGCCTTTGAACTTTTGCAAACCACATGGTTTTCTGTATACCACACTTAATTTCACGAAGGCATAAGCCTATTTCCCTCAATAAATTGAATCGAATTGAATTTAATGTCCGTTTTAACCTTGATGAAGAGTTTATTCTGATTCACCTGTTGCACAGGTTCCAAAAGCGGTGACGTTTTATGATCATAATCAATTGATCACACGTTTTTTCAACGTTTTCCACACACACATGCCAGTTTAACCGTCGATTATGACGCAGTTCGACGTACGCTCCACGGAAGGGTGGTGGTGCAGGGACGGTGACATACGCGTTATTTAGTTTAAAGTAATAGTTAACTTTCACTGCATCAACCCCATACTCTCCTTCTCCCCCACCTGAGCCTGGTGCCACGACAGAGTCAAACAGACCGGATATGGAGAGGGCGCAGGTGGCTGGCGCAGCCGGAGCCGCCCCTGGGCGTACCACCACACCTGGCCCGGATCCCACGGAATGGGAGTGACATAAAGGCCGCATTAAGAAGGAGCCATTGCAGCCTGATTCTCAGTCCGCCAGTCAGCCACTTCACACAAAACACACATTGGACTGACCACGCGGTCCGAGTTATCCCGTGAGTTGGCAACCTTCCAAGCCACAGATTTGAGCGCACGGGGATAGTTTCAAACGAGTCAGATTTTTATAGTGAGGAAAATGCGCTGAGCTGTCGACCTCACTCTCTCCACCACCCCCACAATCAGACCGCCTTCATTGCCGGTCAGTTGTCTGATGTGGGAGTGGGCACATTGGCTGACGGGTCGGCGTACCCGTCTTTGCGCGCCACAACACCAGCTGGCTCCCATAACGCAAACACCAGGATTCACTTACTCAGGGAATATGGAAGAGTCATCGCCGTCTGACTTCCAATGTTTATTCATACACACGCAAAGTCTACACGAAGGTCATTACCTAGCCAAGTCCTCAAGTGTTCGTCCAGTTATTTTAGGCTTAAGCTGTGGTCTAGGTCTTCTTAAGGAAGCTTTCAAGGTTATTTTACAAGATATCTTTTCCGTGGGACTATATTACGCAAAAATACGATGTCTTACAACCAAAATTACTGGTCCACTGCAGTTTACCACATCTAAACCGGGACTTGATAGAAATAATCTACAACTTAGCTGATGTTCATTGAATGAACCGAAATGCAGACACTAACTTTCAATCACATGTGTGTATTCGTGGAAATTAAAATTCAGAAGTTTCGCATGGCCGCAGGAGGAACGTAAATCACGTCTTTTGGCTCTAGAGTCCAGATACAGGCGGTCACATAGTCCAGAGGAAGTAGGGACAAGACATGGAAATAATACACCCTCCATTCTATTCCGGGGTCCTTGCGATAAGTTCCAGGGAGATAATAATAATAATAGTTCAACTCTCCCAAAGCTTTCTGTCATTACCCCCGTTAGTCTTCCTTATAACCTAAGAAATTCTGAACTAATTATACCGCCCCCTGCATCCTCCACGTGTAAAAGCTCTCTCTTTTTTGCTTCTAGGTATAGTTTTCTTTGAAATAACTTGCCAATTGAAATTAGGTCGTTAACTAGTCTATCTGGATTCAAGCGAAGACTGCACATTTATCTTAACACTGATTATATTAACCTTTTATTTTCCTCATCTTTTCCCAGTAGCTTTCCCCATGACTCGGAGAAAGGACCATCGGGAATTTGAGTAACCCTCTTGAAACTATATTTACGCTACCTGGAGACGCCCATGAACTATAATTTCTCCTTATATAACCCGTCCTCCAAACGATGACGTCATTCGGACGTACAAATTCGGTGGTCCACAGTCTTAAATGTTGTGGTTTCTTTGGATACTAACCATCCTCAGAATTCAATTCTGGATCCTATGATGCTGAGGACTTAAGTTCATTGACGCATTTTCGTGAGATTCTGTTTCATACGCCTAAGTGATCAAGAACGAATCACTTCAACGTTTCATTATCTCATTCTGAAATGCTACTGCAGTATCACCCTATTCTACCACCTGACTATTTTTTCCTAAGCAGTTTTTTTCTCCTACCTTTCTATTCGAAAATGAAGGCCTATTGAACTCTGCCTCCATTTTCATGGTAGGGAGTTTTTTTCACTGCCTATTTTTCTAGTTCACCATTAATTTTAAAAACATTGTGAACTGTTGACATAGCAGGACAATTTTATGAATTTGTACATTTTATATGCACATATTGTCATAACTTTATTTCGTTACTAATGTTTGCTTAGACAGTTCCTTCTCGGTGCTAACCAAATATAAATTCTAAATAAATAAATTCTAAAGGGTTGATGGCAAGGTTAGGGATATGGTTAAGGAAGGGTTTTTTTAGGTTTAAGAATTGAACTAGTTTGGGCTGGTGAGATGATTCGATAATATCAACTCTTCCTGGTAGTTTCAGCAGGGCCACTATCCACGTTTCTTACCGAAGCGAAAATAGATAGAATGTCCAAAAAAACACAGACACTTCAACTATCATGCTTTGTGAGCATTTTCAAAAACTACCTTCTTAAGGTCAGGTTCGAATATTGATAAGAAACCCTTACGTAGTTTCGATAAGTTTGCGTTCAGGCATGTGAGATGAGATGCCAAGATTCGTTGCGTACTTACAGTGAGGGTTATGCTATCAACACGTGCATCAGCAACAGCCAATAACCGCAGGGGACGCTCCTGAGCCCAGTGGGCGGCCGCGTGCAACGAGGTCCATCCATCGTTGTCCACCACGTCCACGTCGATGCCGGAATGCTTGAGGAGGATCTCGGGGACCGCACTATAGTTTTTGGCTGCGTTGATATGGAGAGCCGTGGCACCTGTTTGCGAATCGATAACGGTTGGGTACTGCTTGGCCACAACTGATTGTATCACAACCTGATACATGGGATAAAAAGTAAGGTTTCGTGCAACCTGTATACAGTTTCCTTTTGCCTGTCTTTCTGCCAGCTAAAATTCCCATTTTTCATAAGAGAAAGTTCGTCAGGTGGCTGATGTTGGCAACTGAACGGCGGTATTGCAAATATATTTTTTAAGCGTCTGCCATAAGTTCGTAGAGGTCACGAACTCAGACGAGGCATGCATACGTAGGCGTATCAACTTGAATGCCATATGAAAAATGCTCAAGAAGAATTGCAGACGAACTCAGCCGATCCTCATGGGATGACAGAATGCCACAGACACGTCTTGAACAAAACTTCAACCATTTACATTAGCTTTAAATTAGGCCCGATAGAAAGATGTAACAGATTTTTCTTCCTTGACCATACGTCAAATGATATAATGGGGAACCTGTCTCCAGAGTTTACACAGTTGACGTTTTTGTTCCTGAAGAAGTTAGTCGTTCTTAGATGCGTACAAGATTCTGAGCGCGTGGAAGTGTCTAAGAGATTGGCGTTTAATCCAGCATAGACCAGGATAGCAAATGATGGGCCAAAAGCCTAAATCACTAAGCAGGCACATTTAAATGAAAGGTTGAAAGATACTTGTTTAAAAGCAATAACGTGAATCATTTATAAGATAAATGTTTACCTAGTTCCAAGTTAAGAGATACAGAGTGAGGACAGTCTCCATGATTTGACGGCACCCAAGCAGTGCCAAATCAATAAACCTATTTAAGATGGGCTGAGGCGCAGGCACTAACGGCAACTCTGACATGACCGGTTGGCCTGCCATTTGCTTTCTATCCGATTGGGTCAGTCTGTCCATCGGCAGTGGTGAGGAAAGGAACTGGCACAGAGCAAAATGAGTGTGGGAGTGGGAGTTGGAGTGCCATAAATGCCACATTAAGAAGTAGCCATTGCAGCCTGACTCTCAGTCCGCCAAACAGGCACTTAACACAAAACGCACATTGTGCTGACCATGCAGTCCAAGTTATCCCTTCAGTTGGCAAATTTCCAAGCCATGGCTTTTAGCCCACCGTGACAGTTTCATGCACGTCAGATTGTTTATAGTGAGAAAAATGCGCTGAGCTCTTGACCTCACTCTCTTGCCCACCCCCCACAATCATACCACTGTTTGAGCCAGTCAGTTGCCTGATGTGGGAGTGGAAGCATTAGCTGACGGATCGGCGTACCCATCTTCGCGCGCCACAGCACGACCTTGCCCCCATAACGCACACACCACGATTTACTTACTCAGGGGATATCGAGGATCCATCGCCATCTGACTCCCAGTTCACTGATTAGCCACTCGACACACACAACACATTCACTGGGCAAACTGCGTTGTCTGATGTATGCGTCAGATTGGCAGCTTTCCAAGCCACGGTGAGGGTTTTGTCTATGTATAATTGTACATGTGTGCGCTT